>JARACZ010000018.1:11800000-12008625 GCA_029255805.1 Keiferia lycopersicella | reverse complement strand
ATGCCAGGTCCATCTCGCCCAAATTTTGCACCCATGTCTCAGAGACCCACTCTGATGTGGAAACCAAATTTTAACCAGAGCTCAAGACCCCAGGGTCCTTCACGTACTCAACAGATGTTCGCTGCTCGCCCTCCTAATTATAACCCACAGAGCAATGTATTTAGATTGCCTCCAAGAAATTCAGCACCTAATGCTAATTTTAACTCGCAACGCGCTCAGCCTATGAGCGGTGTAAGTCACTATGTGACTAGGCAGTTACCATCTGGTGGGCACGACTGGTCTAGGCAAGGCAACCCGCCTCCGAGTAATTATTTCAAGACAAGGGAAATGAACTTTAACCAGTGCTGTGATAACGATTATGATCCCTATGCTACATACGATAACTATGAATGTTCCCCCGATCAGTTTTATGGTTATCACAACTACCAGCCCTATGACAATCAGCCTTTTGATGATGAAACTCAGTCTCAGTATGCTGAAATTGACTATCCATCTCAACAAGAGGTTATTTCTTCTCGTCAAGAGGAAAATTTTCCCAAGCCCCCGAATTCCGAAGAGTCAAAATAGAAATTAATTTGCAAACCCAGCGTAAATTACCTTACATACAACTCTCAAATCCCCCTATTAAGATTCTTATAGATACAGGGGCTAATCAATCTTTCATAAGCCCAGAGTGTGCAAAAAAATATTTCCCAAATGTGCCCTGGAAATACGAACCATTCCAAGTTACGAATGTCCATGCTACCAGCCGTAATGATTATTCCATAACTTTGCCTACTTTTCGAGAAATGAATGAGAAAGAAAATATTACTCTCTTCATTTATAAATTTCACGATTATTTTGATGCGTTGCTGGGCTTTGATCTTTTAGATAAATGGGCTTCGAACATACATCTTGGGTCACGCACTTTATTCACCAGAAATTCGGCGAACCCAATTTTGTTATACGAATCTACAAATTGCAATCTTTTTGAAACTATTATTCCGGCTCACTCTTCTAAATTAATTAAGATCCCTATTAACGCTCAATCTGGAGACGTAGTCGTTCCAGAGCAAATTATCTCGAACTGTTTAATCGTTGAAAGTTTAACTAAAGTCAACAATAGCCGAGGTATCCTTGAAGTTGTTAATTCTTCTCAAAATGATGTGATTTTTTCCATGGATCGACCTGTCAGTTGTGAAATGTTTAATGCTGAAACATCTGGTGCATTTAAAATTCCTCAGACACGAGTTAATGAAGTGCTTTCCCGATTAAGAACTGATCACTTAAATGCAGAGGAGCGTGCTAATTTAAAATCACTTTGTGCTCAGTACGCTGACGTATTTTATATTGAAGGAGAGATACTTACTTTTACTAATAAAATCAAACACAGCATTCGAACCACAGATGAAGCACCAATATATACTAAGAGCTATAGGTACCCTTATATTCACAGACAAGAGGTCCAAGACCAAATTGGCAAGATGTTAGACCAAGGGATAATTCGCCCTTCAGAGTCGGCATGGAGCTCCCCCATCTGGGTTGTTCCCAAAAAGGCAGACGCATCAGGCAAAAAGAAATGGCGGCTGGTGGTTGACTTTAGAAAACTTAACGAGAAAACGATCGACGATAAGTATCCAATCCCGAACATAAATGACGTATTAGACAAACTCGGGAACTGTCAATACTTCACCACGTTAGATCTCGCTAGTGGATTTTATCAAGTTGAAATTAATCCAGAAGACATTCCCAAAACCGGCTTTAATGTGGAACATGGGCATTACGAATTTTTACGTATGCCTATGGGTCTTAAAAATTCGCCATCGACCTTCCAACGTGTGATGGACAATGTCCTTAGAGACCTCCAGAATAGGATTTGTCTTGTGTATTTGGACGATATCATTGTCTTTAGCACATCATTGCAAGAGCACATGAATAATCTGGAGAAGGTTTTCCAACGTTTAAGGGAATCTAATTTCAAGATCCAGATGGATAAGTCAGAGTTCTTGAAATTAGAAACTGCTTACCTAGGACACATAATTAGTAGAGACGGGATAAAACCTAACCCTGATAAAATTTCTGCCATCCAGAAGTTCCCGTTACCCCGGACTCCAACGGAAATAAAGCGTTTTCTTGGTTTATTAGGTTATTATAGGAAATTCATTCCTGATTTCGCTAGAATAACCAAGCCTATGACACAATGTCTGAAGAAGGGTTCCAAAATTGTGCCTGAAAATCCTGAATATGTGAATTGCTTTGAAAAATGTAAAACCTTACTCATGAATGATCCGATACTAATCTATCCCGACTTTTCTAAAGAATTTATCGTATCTACAGACGCGTCTAACGTGGCGATCGGCGCTATTTTGTCCCAGGGTCCCATAGGCTCCGATAAACCAATAGCGTATGCTTCACGTACGTTGAACACTAGTGAACTAAATTATAGCACTATAGAAAAAGAGCTGTTGGCCATAGTATTTGCCACAAAGTATTTTCGACCATACCTATTCGGACGTAAATTCAAAATTTATACTGATCATAGACCCTTACAATGGGTAATGAATCTGAAAGAACCAAATTCGAGACTTACACGATGGAAACTCAAATTAAGTGAATTTGATTTTCAATCTCTTTATAAACCTGGAAAACGTAATGCAAATGCTGATGCGCTTTCCCGTGTCGAAATTCATAATGAGGAAACTAGCTCGATGGCGGTAAATCCATCTGAAAGACCACCATCAGAGGCTGGTTCAACAACAGTTACAGCTCACACCAGTGCTGAAAATCCCATTTTAGAAGTCCCAATATCTGACGAGCCACTTAATAAATTCAATAGACAAATAGTTTTCACTATAGTAGGAGATATAAAGAAACGCCCAACTGTGACTAAACCATTTGAGACTCATACTAGAACTTCTATTCAAATTTCAGAATCCTACCTCCAAGAAGATATTGTTAATGCTATTAAAGACTATGTCAATCCAAAAGTCAAAACTGGAATTATAATTTATCCTCCATTAGCTATGTATAAAATAATTCCTGTAATACAAGATAATTTCAAAAGTTCTGCTATGAATCTCGTACTAACAAAAACTGAAGTGGAAAATGTTAAGGAATATTTACGTCAGCAAGAAATCATTCAGAAATACCATGAGGGTAAAACCAATCATCGTGGTATAACTGAGTGTTATCTCGCTCTGTCCAGAAGGTACTATTGGCCGAAAATGAAGGAGCATATAGCTAAATATATTAATAATTGTAATATCTGTGGACAAGCCAAATATGATCGTAATCCCATTAAGCAGAAATTTAATATTGTTCCACCTCCTTCTAAACCATTTGAAACCGTGCATATAGATCTTTTTACAGCTCAAAATGAAAAATATTTGACTTTAGTTGACGCATTTTCGAAATACGGTCAAGCATATTACCTGAAAGACGGTACAGCTATAAGTGTGATACAAGCACTTATGGTATTCTTCACACACCATGGTGTTCCTTTAACAATAGTTTCAGATCAAGGCCCTGAATTTACCAATCAATTGTTCTCGGAATTCATTAAGTTTCACAAAATCCAACATCATAAGATTTTAGCTCATACTCCTAATGACAATGGTATGGTAGAACGTTTCCATTCTACTATACTTGAGCATCTACGTATTCTAAAACTAGAGAAACGTAACGAATCTGCCGTCAACCTCATGCCTTATGCTGTTTTAGGCTACAATAGCTCCATACATAGTTTCACAAAGTGTAGACCTCTTGAAGTAATCACAGGCCATTTTGATCCACGTGACCCCCTGGACATTGATATTGCTGAGCATTTACTACAACAGTATATGATCGACCATAAGAAAAATATGAATTTAGTTTACGATGTCATAAATGAATTTTCTTTACATAATCGCACCCAAATAATTGAAAATAGGAATAAAGATAGGGAACCTGAAAAAGAATATACTCCGGATCAGCAGGTATTTGTACGTAACCCTCTGGCAAGTAGACAAAAATTAGCTCCGCGTTACACTCAGGATACCGTTTTAGCCGACCTCCCTATACACATCTACACTAAAAAGAAACGAGGTCCAGTCGCTAAGTCACGCCTTAAGAGGGTCCCTAACAGCTCACAATTGTTGCAGAATTCTGCTGATACTTCACCTGATCTTCCATCCGATGCGGGCGCAAGAACTAACACTTGAGTCCTTGGATGAAGGACCAGGACTGCTACCATTTAAACTCGGACCTACAAAAGTAATATCCCGCTATCACTCCTTCCTACAGTTCATTGATCTTGATGATATCGAGTCTAAAATTGAAGTAGTAATGTCTCAATTGAATGAGTTTCGGCCTCAGTTAAATAATAAAACATTATCTCTTTATGAACCACATTTAAGATATCTTGAGAGTAAATTACATAAAATTTTAGAACAATTGCAAAGTTTCGAGCCTGATCGTGTAAAGAGAGGACTTATAGATGGTCTCGGTTCCGTAATCAAAAGTATTTCGGGTAATTTAGATCAGACAGATGCAGTAATTTATAATAATGCCATAAATACCCTACAGCATAATGAAAATAAATTAGAATCCGAAATTAACAGTCAAATAAGCTTTTCAAAAGAATGGATGACGCAACACACAAAGGTCTTGGAAAATATAGTTGAAAATCAAAAGAATATGTCTAACGCAATTAATTTAATACTTAGCAGCGACACTGATAGAGAAAATGATTTAATAAAATATGCACACCTTGCTCAATATTTCTTAATAATCGGAGATAATGTAGAAGAACTATCATTAGAATTACATAATATAGAATACTTATTAGCTTTTATTCATGCTCATAGCACATTTCATTCTATGTTGAGTATTGTTTCTCTAAAATCTATGTTAGAAAAATTAAAGACTCTCTACATGAAAAATGAAGTGTTAGACTTAGAACTTCGTGAGCTCTACGATATAATTAAGTTAGGATCGTATTATGTCGGTAAAAGAATAGTTATAGTTTTTAAGTTCCCGATTGTTCTTCCCTTAACCTATAACCTATATAAATTATCCGTTGTTCCTAATAAAAACCATCAAATCCTTATACCTACCCTACCTTATATAGCAATTCAAGGACAAAATTCTATGTACATAGAGGCAGAATGCCCGAAGTCCAGAACATATTTCCTCTGCGAAGGGACACTGAAACATCGAGGTGATCAAGCTGACTGCACTCAACATCTCATCACGGAGCAGAAACTCATATCTACATGTAATCCCACTTTAGTATCTCTTAATAAGGAAGCCCTTGAACAACTCGACGAGAAGCACTACACACTGAGCTTTCCAAAACCTACCAATGTCCAGATATCCTGTAGTCAAGAACAATACAAGACTCTCCAGGGAAGTTATCTAGCCACCATTCCATTAAACTGCTTTATAAAAACTCCAGAATTCACTATCATGAACCTACATAACCAGATAAGGGGACAAGTTGTAAAGATAGCAAATCTACCAGCACTGCAAGAGAATTTGTCGCAGCATCAACCATTCATCACGCTACATTCGACCAACCTCGAGAATCTACATGCCATGAACACGAAGATAACCCTACAACCTCCAGTAAAGTTAGATCAAGTCGATAACTTAAGTCTTTATCACACAACAATCCCCATTTATGTGATAATTCTTTGCACAATAGCAGTAACCATTGGCATCACCTATCGCCGATTAAGAACTAGACACAGTAAGAACATCAAACCAACTGATGATCCTGAACCAACTTATTCGCAGATTTCATCTCCACGACGACAGACGAACCCCAGTGAGATAAGGGTTGATCCGAACAACTTACCAGCAACATTTTCGAAATCCCTCAAATAGTTGCTGATCTGAGGGTGGAGGTGTTACGACCCGGTATAAGCTAGGAAGTGCAGACGCATGCCGGCCTCAATACAGCATCCGAAGATTGCGACACCGTGTCACGCAGCTCACGCGGCCACCGCACGAGGCGTCGACGCAGCGGTTCCCCGATGCTCACGAAACCGAACATCGACTTCGTCACTTTTGTTTCTCACATCGAACATTAGCCACGAACTTTTAGCAATAAATTAAATTGTAATTTTTTTATTTTAAATAAAACTAAGTTTGTAATTTTGGTTTTTTTTGCATCCGGCGACTGCCGCTATCTTCATTTGTTTTGGGTGGTGTCAAAACACCTACTTTTATAGTATTTTTCTGTTCAAACTTTGAACATTTCGATAAAGTATAAATGGATTCTGTATTATTTTTAAGCGTACAACTGTCTTTTTTAATGACCCAGTCATCTAGTGAATTGCAAGTTTTAACATTTTCAGGGAACATGTTGCCCATTCGGAACTAGGTGGATTTATGCTTTAGTCGCTTTTTACGACATCTACTACTGTCTCACACTTCTCATTTTCTTGAAACAGCTAGAACTTATATAATCGATCGCCACTAATCAACAGTAATACATATCTATATCTAAAAAAAGTTGTCGCCAGGCGGTGTTCTGGGCGTGTCACCACAACCAACCGGAAATCCTCGAAATGCTGATAGTGCAGGGCGCCCGACTCACCGAAGTTGACAAGTCAGGTCGCACCCCCACCAACATTGCCGAATCTCACGAGTACAACAATATCATAGAGATATTGGACAAGGTTTTGAAGCCCTCCGGCGAGGCCGGGGATGGAGCGGACACGTTCGTTCCTCATGAAGTGACGTCATGGCATGATTTCTATCCGGGCGTTAAAGATGACCAACAGAAGTGAGTACTGCAGCTGTTAGACTTGATTCCACTTTATCTACTTATGTTAATATCTTCTCCATTGTATGTGTCATGTAGTATCTGTGGAATCAAGTGTTTTGTCTCTAGTGAATTCCTTGCTAAGTCAAAACAACCTACAATACCAAAACATGTCATATAAAGCTTAAATTGTTCTGCCGCGCTGCGTTGCGGAATGTTTAAAACTTGGAATATATTTGTTATCTGTAGAATTCTGCATTTACTTATATAATATTTAAGGAATATTGTTATGTACTTATGTTGTATGCTATTTACAAGAATCTCCCTTCCCTTCGCTAGATTAGATAGCGAATGTTTGAATCCTGTTAGCGGCATTAGAATTGCAAGTTATTTACTTTCAATTTCATTGGGTTCATTTGCCGTGTGATGCCGGCTTAGAATAGCATCACCCCACATCCTTCCCGTGGGTGTCGTAAGAGGCGACTAAGGGACTCGAGAGTATTGGTGTATTACAATTTTTAGGCGACAGGCTGACAACCTGTCACTATAGTGATACACATGTTTTCTCAAACATCCTTGGAAAACAATTCTCAAAAATGTCAGACGTGGCGATAGCGGCCGTATTCTTACGACTGTTAACGCTCTGCCTACCCCGTAAGAGATAAAGGCGTGATATATGCATGTATGTATGTATGTAATTTCATTGGTCAGGTATATGACCTGGACGCTTTAAACTATTCCAGGATAACCTACCAAAGCGAGATCCCAAATCTTCTCTACGGCATGAACTGCGAGCGATTGGCGCCCCTCATACAAAAGAGCGGGATGGACTTACGCTTTTTCCTGCTCATGGACGATAAAGACATGAAAAGCCTCGGCATAGATTTGCCGTACGAGCAACAGAGGTTAAGGAGGGGATTGCAGAAGTTCCACACGAGAGGGTGGAAGTTGAATTCCGTGTCAGGGCTGTACGCAAGAAAGACTGATACTTATGGGTGAGTAAATAAACGACTGGACTGCTGATAAGGCTGCCTGAAAGAATTTTGTGGTCTTTGCACCCTTGTTTCTTTCTCGGTATTAAAGGTATTGTATATACCAGGCGGGGAATGAGTTTCTTGTGAAGCCAATATCTGCGAAATCCTACTGGATCAATATTATATGCCATTGCTAATTGAGCATTCACAAGGCTGCCTTCACTAATGGCGAGCAGGTACTTTGCGCGAAGCCAATAGGATTGGATTGTCCCGACGTCCCGAAGCTAGTAAACGTGATTCTTGAAAACTAACAACATCATTTACTGCGCTCGCTAACCGCTTGCTAAGCGAAGAAAGTGCAGCAAATACTAGGACTATGCCTAAAATGTTCATTTTTAGTCAATCCGTCTTACAGCTAGTGTACGGGGACTTCTAAGTCTGATTGTTATACCATTTTTTGATTTGATAACAAACGAACCAGAAATAGAATGTTGATTATTTATTTAAAAATACTATGTTATACATTCCAGTGTGCTAGACTGCGTGACGTCACTAGGCAGCCATCTCCACCAAGTGTACATCTTAGAAGCGTCCTTACAATACACCCTCCGCGAATACAAGCGGGTACAGCATCAGCTAAAGTTCGAACCACCGGACTCGCCGTTGAATACCAAGCTGAGATCTGCTGCCAAGAGTTTGTTCAACAGCATACAGAATGTTAGGAAAGAGACTAACCACATGAGAGCCCAGCTAGTTAAGGTAAGGATCATTAACATAGTGAATCATTAAAATAGCTTAGGAATAAGATTGGACCAAGCAGACCTCCCTGTGGTATTCGCCTGTAAATATCAAGCTGAGGAGCGCTGCCAAGAGTTTGTTGATCAACATACAGAATGTTAGGAAAGAGACTAACCACATGAGAGCCCAGATAGTTAAGGTTGATATGCATAGTAAGTCATTAAAGTACTTAAGGAATAAGACTGGACCAAGCAGACTTCCCTGTGGTACGCGCCGTTGAGTATCAAGCCGAAATCTGCTGCCAAGAGTCTGTTGAACAACATACAGAATGTTAGGAAAGAGACTAACCACATGAGAGCCCAGCTAGTTAAGGTAAAGATCATTAACATAGTGAATCATTAAAGTAGTTTAGGAATAACACTGGACCAAGCAGACTTCCCTGTGATACTCGCTTTTGAATATCAAGCTGAAGAAGACGAAACCTATAAAAATGTGGAACGAACGATGTTCGTTGAGATTTCTATACCTCGTTTTACTCAATATCACACGATATCCGACACTTATTCCAAAACAAACATACTTTGTAAATAGTCGATTCGTACGAAACATAAACTTGCAAGGTGTCTCGTTTTTTTATTAGAAGTATGTACTATAGATATTATTTTGTTACAGATAAATAAGAATAATCCACAGCCTGCCGATTATATCAAGGAAAGATCCGTCCGAGAGATAGTTTTAGATTACATCACCGAGATACTGGTGGTCTGTTCCATTGGATGTCTAGTCTACAACGCCAAACAATTTTTCCCTAGTCTTATTAAAAAATAAATGTTTGTTACAATTTTGCAAAACACGGCGTCTCATTGCCTTCTTGAATGACGGAAGAGAGGTAAGAATTAAAAAGAAAATATTTTTCGACCACTACAAGTGCAGTTTTACATGCTCAGCGCATTTAAGAGGCTCCCATAGCATATGTGCTACCCCCCGCTTTAAAATTCAAAACTCAGTCAGAACGTAATTTATCAGAAATCTGCTAGTCGAGTTGAAGTAAAGATATTGATGCTTTTTTAACATGACCTAGCCTCAAAAGGCTTTTTTAAGAGAAGATCTGTAGAAGGTGGTTGAAAAACTCTGACACTAGGGTTCACTAGGTCGTTGGACAATTCGGTGTTCCATACGAAAAGAGAGAGAGAGAGGGAGAGAGAAAATCCGAAACATGATTGAATTTAATAATAAATGTCGAAAGTCCATTCCGTAAAAGGCGCTGAAAGAAAGTGCTCAATTCGTTGGATGTGATTTGTCCTCCCGGATCTGAAGGTAAGTACCACTTTCTATATTTATTGTTTGTGTCGATTATGTCATTCGCGTAGTCCATATAACATGAAAAATAATGTTAGTTGCTTTGCTTAAAGCAAGTGTTTAGTATCTTAAATAATGACGCTATTACTGGAATATCAGGAGAATCAAGACTTTAGTAACCCAAAGTTATTGTACAGTCGGTTTGGACTTTCATGACAAATTCAACTTTTATGGTTCCGATTTTTAGTGATCGTAAGGGACATGCCTGAAAATTATGTTGTGCTATTCAGTACAGATAACTGTATGTAGAAAGTAATAATTATTGCTGTAACAGATATGTGCGCGTACGCGTGTAGTATAAATAATAGCAACGTTGAGTTTTCAAATAGTGAAGAGTTTTCGACTGTACGTCCTATAGCGTGTCCGATAAGTAAAAACACTTGTCGTAATTGTTGGACACGCTCGCTATGGATACAACTTCGAGTTTGTACAAAAACGTAAAATTTCGCTGCCAAGTAAATTTAGTCATTATCAGCTAATAACTGTCGTTACTGCTTCGATTTTTATTACGTTGTTGAAAGAATGCGTGCAAATGTAAAAACAGGTTCACAGGTAATTATCCTTTCTCCACGCTTTTGGAAGGCAATTTTAACCGACTTATAAAAAGACGAGTTTCCCAAAGACATACATACATATGTCACGCCTTTATCCCTTGCGGGGTAGGCAGAGCGTTAACGGCTGTAAGAATGCGGTCGCTGTCGCCACGTCTGACATTTTTGAGCATTGTTTTCCAAGGTTGTTTCAGAAAACATGTGTATTACTATAGTGACAGGTTGTCAGCATGTTGCCTAAAAATTGTAATACACCAATACTCTCAAATCCCTTAGTCGCCTCATACGACACCCACGGGAAGGATGTGGGGTGATGCTAAAAGACATACTAAAAGAAAATGGGAAAACTGCTGAGTTTTATAATATTTTGAATGCATTCAACATGAAAACAACAATTAGTGGACCTACAAGGGTAACTAAAAAAACTAAATCATGCATTGATAATATTGTCACAAATGTAAAAAATTACTCAACAGAAATCCTGGATCTAGGCTTATCAGATCATACTGGCCAATTAATTAGTGTTCCATGTGCAGTTGCTTTTCATCAACGTCATTGGTTTATTTATAAAAGAAATGTGGACTTATATATGGACATATTTATAAAATATTTATCACAAGTTAGTTTTAAACATATTTTTCAAGAAAATGATGCAAACACGGCTTATAAAAAGTTTATTGAATTATTTAAGCTAGTATTTGACCTATGTGTTCCTATTAAAAAAATTAAAGTTACATATAAGAAAAAACCCAAATGGACAACAAAAGGAATTAAAATAGCTAGTAAAATTAAACGCCAATTACACTTAAAAGTTCAGAAAACTAATGACGGGTTAATGTGTGATAAATATAAAAAATACAGTAAAATTATGAAAAATGTTACGAGACGATCGAGGCAACTTGCAAATATTAAATATATTAATAAAAGTTCAAACAAGAATTTAGCTACATGGACTATTATTAGAGAAAATACTTCACAGACAAATAACATAAAGGAAACCGTAAAAAAACTGTTGTATAATAATGAGACAGTAACTTCAAGTGTCGATATAGCCAAGATTTTTAATCAAAACTTTCTCAAATGTAGTGACTTAAATAAAACTTCTTATAAACCGATAACCTCAGCAAATCCAAATAGTATGTTTATTACCCCTGTTACGATTTCAGAACTCAGAAAACTTATTAAAGAGTTAAAAAATAAAAAAAGCTGTGGATACGATAACATACCCATACAAATAATTAAGCATAGCATCGACTATATAGCGGATGTATTAGTGTATATTATAAATTTATCAATAGAAACTGGCTCTTTTCCCGATGACTTAAAAAAGGCTCTGATAAGACCACTGCATAAGAAGGGTAACACAGCCGATGTGTCTAATTACAGACCAATAGCAATACTACCTTGTATTTCTAAGATTTTTGAGAAGGTTATACATAACCGTCTTTCTTCCTTTTTTGAAGCAAATAAGATTCTGAGTGAACATCAGTTTGGTTTCCAGAAGGGAAGAAATACTATAAACGCTATTCATAGGGTGTTGGTAGAGGTCTGGAAAGACATCAATAACAAAAACCGTTGTGTTGGGCTTTTTGTGGACATGTCAAAGGCATTTGACTGTGTTGTTCATGATATTCTTTTGATGCAACTGGAACGTTTAGGGATAAGGGGAAATGCATTGGAGTTGTTGAGATCGTACTTAAACAATAGATGTCAAGCTACAGTGTTAGATTCGTATAATACAGTTTCAAAAAGTTTTGACCGGGTTTTGTCTGATTTTGAGCCTCTGAGAATGGGAGTACCTCAGGGAAGTGTGCTCGGACCCCTGTTGTTTTTGGTTTATGTTAATGAGCTACCATTGATTTCAAAACATCTATGCGTCATGTTTGCTGATGATGCTTCAGTTTTCATTAGCAAAAGAAATCTCACCGAACCTGAGTTCAATCTTGAAATAAATAATACGTTAAATTGTATAGTGGCTTGGCTTAACACTTTAAATTTGAAAGTTAATGTAAGCAAAACAAAAATCTTAGAATTTAGAAATTGTAAACAAAAAGCATTGGATTTGAATATTATTTATGATGAAAAAACTGTTGAAGAAGTAAGTGAGATAAACTTTTTGGGCGTGAATATAGATTCTCATCTAAATTGGAAATCGCATATAGTAAAAATTAATAACCGAATATCTAGCTATTGCTTTGCCCTCTCCATACTAAGAAATGTCACGAATGAAGAGGTAGCAAAAAATGCATACTTTGGTTACGTCTATCCTGTCCTGACATATGGAATAATTTTTTGGGGTAGCTCTGTAAACTCTGAATCAACGTTTTTACTGCAGAAAAGATGTTTACGTATTATTTACAGAATGCCCAACTTAGACACTCTTAGAAACGTGTTTGTAAATAGGAGGTTTTTTACTCTGACATGCTTATATATATTCGAAACATGCATTTTTGTTAAAAATCAAAATGAAGTCTGTCGTGTTGTTGATACAAAACCAAATGTTCGTGCTCAATATAAATATGACCTATGTGTAAATATTGGGAGAATTAAAAGTGCTATAATGCGTAAAAGTATTCTTGTGAGAGGAATCAAAATATTCAACCATTTGCCTCAAGGCCTTAAAATGTTAAATGGAAATAATTTTAGAAATAAGTTAAGGACATGGTTATTAAATAATGCTTTTTATACTTTGAATGAATTTTTTAGTTCCTGAAAATAATTTATTGTAATTCTTTTATTGTAATTCTTTTATTGTGATTATTTTAATGTGAATTTTTCAGTTGATTGTGAATGTAAAATTGTGATTATTCAGAATATTGTTTGTACGCTCGAAAGAGCAGACTGTTGATACCATTCTGTTTTGTACCACCTTACCTTGTAAACACAGTTGACAATAAAGATTTATCTTATCTTATCTTATCTTATCTTATGCTATTCTAAGCCGGCATCACACGGCAAAGACGCTTAGACCAATTTAGATTTTTTCGAAAGGAAACGTTTATAGTACGTTATAGATAGGCGATCCTGTTTTTATAGTCACCAAGTCGGCATTTAAAATAGGATCCTGGAGTATTTTAAAATGGTTGACTGTTATGTCCCACGAAAAGAAGAATAGGGAATTTATCAAATTCAATACCTACGCAAAGCACAGCACAGTCGAAGTCGGTTCCAAAAGGTTTTTAACTTCAAATATTATTTTTTACTTTAAAATCTGGAGTAATTGCATCTGGCAAGATAAAACTTATGGCGACTTTTATTTCAAAGGCGGCATGTGGTACACTTTCGGTGCAAGAATGCGTCAGCGCGCCGCCGCCGCTGGCGTGAATTTTGAGCCCACGCCAAACCCATTTGCAATGTAGTGTAATGCCAAAATGCCTACTTTGTATTGCATTTCAAAATAAGCTGCACGTAAATATATACCTGATACACAGCATCATAAAGCTGTGTAAAAAATGCAATATTTAAAAAGTTGGAAAAATGAAACTGAACCTGAATGAAACCCAAATACTTTTGTTATGTCCAAAGAGCCTGGCTATTAGGTAATAATGAAGTAACTTTGTAAATATTTTTTTGTTTGTTGTGGTAGCTTATAATTGGTTTTCTATACTTACTATATGATATACATTGTGTAGATTATGCTGTAAGATCCAGAACACAATAAGTCAATAAGTATTATGCTGGTCTGAATCTAAATGTAAGTATGTTTTATCCTGGGAAAAGTTTTTTAATTTCATGGTCTGTTCATGCCTGCAGAGTGTCTTGTACTCTTTAGATATTTATTTATACCCAGACATTACTACAATACTGCGGTCACATAGAAATAATTCACAGAAATATCCAAGACAATGGGCCTTGGACGAGTTTAGCTGAAGATAACTGACCTGCCCTAGATGTCACTGAAGTATGGAGTGGCGAGCGATTATCGAAGAACATATTGGATTATTTGATACTAGCTGGTACCCGCGACTTCGTTTCGCTGACTTAGTATTTTAGATGATAAAATAACCTTGTTTCCTTCACTAACGTCCTAAATTATACATGCTAATCTGGGCTCCTATTAGTGCTCCTTGTGGACTACGTCAGGAACACCAAACCTTATAAGTCTATATGCCAGCAGAAACTACTCATCAAGCAGAACAACTTTTGCTTTCGTGCCATATCTTTATCTCGTATAGTTTAGGTGGTCTCCTGGTTGTGCACCTGGTGGTCTACATCAGGTACTCCAAACCTTCAAAGTCTATATGCCACCAGAAGCTACCCATCCAGTTGAACATTTTTTGCTTGGTGCCATGTCTGTATCTCCTATAGTTTAGGCGGGCTCCTGGTGGTGTACCTGGTGGTCTACTGAAGGTACTTCAGACCCTCGAGTGGTGAAAAAAAGTAGCCTATGTCCGTTCTCGGTATCTTACTAATCTCTGTGTGAAATTTCATGATGATCGGTTCAGTGGTTTGGCCGTGAAAGCGTAGCAGACAGACAGAGTTACTTTCGAATTTATAATATTAGTATGGATTGGTAAGTTATTTAATTTCTGTTTAAATATACTTACGGGGGGTAAGTGACGGTGTAACGAAAACTTTGTACAGACTATGAAACTGAACAACTTTTTCTATGGGGACTATGTTGGGAAACGAAAAAATTTCCGAATTCCCATACAAAATCACTCAGCTGATCGGGAATTTTGTATGGAAGATCGTTTTTTTTTTTACCACCATATCCCCGTAGAAAAAGTTGTTCAGTTTCATGGTCTGATCACGCCTGCAAAGTTTTCGTTACACCGTCTCTTACACCCTGTATACATACCTACTGTACACACATATCACGACTTTGTGCCTTGCGGGGTAGGCAGAGCGTAGACATCCGTAAAAATACGGCTGCTGTCGCCATATCTGACTGACACTATGTTTGAAGAGCGTTTCAGAAAAATCGTGTATCGCTATAGGAAAGTCAATAGTCCCTTAGACGCCTCTTACAACACTCGCGGAAAAGAAACGGGATGATGCTATTCTTAGTCGGCATAGCACGGAATTTTAAAACTAGCTTTTTGTTTGTAAGTTAGGGGAAGGTGGTATAAGATGGGGCCTTTAAGGAAAAACAAAAAAAAACCTACGAATTTATTATGCTAGGAAATAGGAACTTTAATTGAGAATCAGTCAGTCTTTCTTCTTTCATATTCTAATCAACAATAACTCAAAAATAATCAACTTCTTATAAAAGTAATTAAAAAATCAAAACATTACTTTGCCCCATCTTGCCCCCACCCATGGGGTAAGACGGGGTGGCCCCGGGGGCATGATGGGGTATAGATTTCTGATACATTTCTTCTTTACTTAATCGCTGTCTTCACAATTAGGGCAAATATGAACAGCCTCATCATCGTTGTCTTCAACGCCTGCACACCCACAGTGCACCCATTTCCCACACGTTTCGCAAGTGATCCATCCCTCATTTAATTCAGAATACAAACCCTGACAGTATAAACACTCAGTGTCATTACTGTCACTCTCTGACTCTGATTCAACAATTTTTTTTGCTTGCTTTTGTAGCCTTCTTATCAGTAATTATGGCAGTTTTTCCTCTTCTGCGGACTTGTCTCTTTCTTTTCTGAGTCATGCACGGGTAAGACCTCAGTTGTTTTGTAAGACCCCGTCATGCCCCAAACGCTCATTTTTCAAACATACATTTTTTCAAGGTTTAAAAACAAAAGTCACCTGATTGAAGCAATGCTCATAAAGTAGTAAAATATATCAGTTTTACGAAAAAAATACTGCCTCAGCCTTGCTAGTCATGTACTAAATGCAGTCACTTAGTTTACTGACCCGAAATATTACATCAAAAGTGTTAAAAACAATAAAATACTCACGAAATCACAATGCACGCACTTTCCGCCATGACACTTGCGGCACTGGATAACTTCAATAAAAGACTGTAAGATGGCGTTAGTAGTCATTTAAAAGCGCGGTTGGAACATAGTTTTTTCCTGATTCCCCATCTTACCCCCCTACCCCGTCTTTCACCACTTTCCCCTAAATTACGATTATAATGCAGCTTATTCATAAAACTACTACAAACTTGGGTAGTCTAATATGATTTTTGTGGTACAAAATACTATATTAATGCAATGCCTTTCTGATTTTCTCTTATAGAATCACATTAACATTGTTTACAGTTTATGACGTAAGTTATTTCGTGACACTATTTTTATAAATGACAAACTTGACGTAAAACATCGAGTAGGTAATAGCTGTTTTTTACAATATGACTCTGGTTATACCACGACTATGAATTTAATTTCATGGCTCATAAACACGTGTTAAATATCCAAAATGCTATTAGTAACACGACCGCAAAGTAATCTACTCCAACGTTAAAATAATTCATTCTCAATTTCAAAGCGTTTTTTCTGGCTCTAAAATAAAATGTAGTCATAGTTGTCGCGTCGTTTTTAGACCCGTTCGTCGTAATCCATCAGTGTCGCGAATTATTCATCTTCCTATTTAGCGCAATTATTCACTAACGTCTCCTTGCGAGATGCATCATTGGATGACGCAACCTAGCCGCTGCACAATCGAGAGTTATTGCTGCCACTTGGAATAAGGGTCGGATCAAAAGTGCCACTTGATGCTGACTGGCTTTGACGCAGTAAGAAATATAAACAAACTTCACATCATTCATTCATAATAATTATTTTAACGGGTTCTTTCCGACGAATTCATTTTATTGAGTTCCCGAGAACCCGTTAAAATTATTACTATGAATAGTGTAAATAGCCGCGATAGTTTAAAATTTAGTGAACTTTACATCAACCCAACTATGACGGTATTTGCCTTTTTGCGAAGAAGCTCATACTATTTATTTCAATTAGAGTTAATGTTATGTAATACTGGAAACCGTTAAATGGGCAACAGGCCACGGTCTTAAGAGATTTTGGATAAGGAAAGTCTATAGCTGATAATAAGTAGAAGGCTAAAAGTGGCCAGCATCGTAAATGTATTGCAGTAGTTTAAAGCATGTTGTAAAGAAACACCTAAACACATATAAAGTATTGGCGAATGTACCTAACTGTGTTGCGCCAGATTGCACTTCGCTGCTATTCTCGTGTTTCGCTTACACAGGTTTGCTGCATAACTTTGTTTAACACAGTTTGTGTGTGATTCGTGTCTCACAACTTAACACAAAACTAGAACAGAATACGCTGTATCCTGCTTCAATAGGTTAGACATGTAAGCGACGCACTTTTTTCGCTTTTCTCTTCCGCCTTACATCTTACAAGAGCAGGATTTTAGAGCCCAGTAGAGTCAACGCTAGTACCGATGGCGGGTTCATCCGGTCGTTGGAAGACTCGGTGAAAAGAAGAAGTACCTACCGATAGCAAATGAAGCCTCAAAGCCTGTCTGCCCGATGCCAATTTTGCAACTTGTCTAAAAATAGTATTTAGTAATCGTGTGTAAGAGCCCTAACGGTCAATCTGGTTCGTCCTTGTCAGTTCAGTTCTCTCATTTGGCACTGAAACTAACTGAACACCGTTCACAGTTCATTACGGGAGTAGGTTATTAATTGCCTCTACGTCGTCATGCGTAGGAGTTATTTTGTCGCCCGTAACTCATAATACACGGACTTTATTAGCTGGACAAGCAAATTACGAGGTGTTAGGTTGTAAACAACTGCTTATGCATGTGCTTGCGTCTGTATCTTTGTAGCCAATTTGCCTGCCAAGGGTGGTGAGTATGGCAAATATCTCGTAAGGGGAAGTCCATGACCAGCAGTGGACTGTGGTGGCTGTTGAAGCAGTTAGTACCTAACTATAGTGTAGTACCTAACTACACCCTTGCTTTTTTTGATAGTTAGAAAAAGTACCTATTCGAAAATGGCGATTTCTTTTCTGTACTGATAAGAAATAGCAATGCTAATGACACTGATAAGATAAGAAAAACAACTAATATTTTTGGTGAAAACTAAAGCTTCGTTAATAACTTTAAATTTACGTCAGTGGTAATTCTAATTAGGTATATGTTTCTTTTTTTAGTCTCCAAGTTGCATAATATTTCTACTCCTACTCGTGTTATTTGGATAAACTTTTCTGGTATTCGTTAAAATCATCAAATTACTTAGCACTGCATACATTCTTAATAATGTGCAGCAATCGGTCGGTACCTAAATCTAAGAAACTTATTCAAATTAGCCCTTAACTGGCGATTACAGCTCTATTCGAGTGTGTGACGTGTAAACCTACCTAGAACTTTATTTTTGAATTTTCGCATGCGGAAATCTGCTACTACTTCTGCTCGTATCTCCGTTCTACTACACAAATACCTTGCCTTTTTTCCTAGGGAGTACGCCGATCGTTGTCCGCTCCCGCGCCGCTGCTGTGTCCAAGATCCGGTCCATTTAAATGTATGCAATCCTGGCGCTGCTGCTGCCGCCCCGCTGCCCGCAAAATTCGAGACCGAAGCCTAATTAATTCACACTATACCCATGTCATAAAAAATCGAGTTCTAGTAGAAATTGTGATACGAGTAGTTATAGTCAGTAGTTGAAGCAAATGCTATGACTTAAAGTCCGTTTTTCTAGTAAACAAATGAAAATGGACCTTATGTATTTAGTCTAGGCATTTACTCTAAGGTCACAAATGTCACACGGATCATCCTATATTTTACAGACTATATAGGCCAGTCGTTGCGGACTTAAATGTACGAATACGGAATCTACACTTTCAGAAATTAAGCACCTACTCAACATACCTACCCTTCTATTGTTCAAGCACGCCGTATCCGTTTCCATTGTTTCACATTTCGCTGCGTTTTGGAATAACTGAACCATTACAAGTTACGTTGATATCACTACATAGTATAAAGCAAAGTCACTTCGCGCGCGTCTGTATGTATGTATGTATGTATGTATGTATGTATGTGTGCTTATATCTTTGAAACTACCCAACGGATCTTGATGAGGTTTTTTTCAAAAGATAGAGTGATTCAAGAGGAAGGTTTTTATGTATAATAACATGCTTAATATATTAGAGAACTACTTATAATTTTAGGATTTCTGATGTGAAGTCGTAAATAAACGCAGTTTTTTGGGCTTACATTGCAAACGCTGGCTGAAATCTAGGAGATAGATCAAAATAATGTTCTGAAGTATTGTATATCTTAAAGAGGTCTACAAAAAAGTCCGTGGTGGTATATGTGTACCTCTTAGGGATAACCCACAATAACCACTTTTTACACTTTACTTTCCACAAGAAATAATGGCTTATTTACGAAGCGATTTTAAGCAATACAGCATTAATCCTTATCGAATTAAATAACTTAAACAAATTTTGCAGTTAATATAGAACAATAAAGCCCTTTACAGCATGTCATTTAGATGAATATTTTCGAAGATATTACAGATTTAAAATATAGGCGCCAGCGTCTTTGCGGCCGTAGGTAGGTACCGGTCGGCTGGCGCGCGGCGGCGCGGCGCGTGCGTGCCTATTCATTCAAAGCGCGCGCCGCTCTCAGTACGATTTTGTGATTTTTTCAAGGTGCAACAACTTTTTTCAGAAATATTCTTTCGAAATATTAATAAAAATTGGACTATCCACACAAAGTGACTCAATCGGCTGGTACATTTTGTATAGAACATACATTTTTTCCATATTTCTGTAAAATTTTCCTGACGAAAGTAGTATTTTATACGTTTATGCCAGACGATCAAATCAGTATCTGAGAGACTTTTCGTGGCTATAGGTATAAGCCGATTTTCCACAGTCACTGCTTTGTCTGGAGTGTAATTTTGGAAACACAGGGTTGCCCAAGACTTGCGCCACTCTCTCGGGCTCCCTGACTAACACCACAGGAACTGCGAGTCGATACGTGCGGAGCCAAGTTGACTGCAGGAGAGACCTCTGTCACATACGCCTGACAGAGACTCCATTCCGGGTTTAAATGTAGATTCTGTTGTCCTTCTCCAGGGCCGCCGGTCATGGTCAGGTTTCTCCCTCGGTTGATTCTTACGACTCCCACGGGAAGAGAGGTGCTATTCAACTTTGCTGGCAGCATACAATCTTATTAAATAGCCTTAGGTACATAATTAAATGTAACCATAGCCGCGGCTCCTCCCGTGTCGAAATCGGTCATCCCATGGCATCGAACAGGAATTTTTTTTCGCGAAGAAAACTTTTCTATGTGTTAATCCAAGTTACCCCCTTTATGTCTGTGTTCAATTTCATGAATATCAGTTAAGTAGTTTTTGCGTGAAGGAGTAACAAACAAAAATATTATAAACTCTTGCATTTATATTATTAGAAGGAAGTAGGATAGGATAGGATTAGTAGTAGGAATACTTGCTTTTGTTTTTATTTAATCACATTCATGAACTCGGTCTTCAGTCTTCCATCACAATATAAAGAAATGTGGCATCAGCCTACTTCACCGAATTAATACTCTTGGAAGTAAATATTACAGTGCTGTGTGATGCCGGCTTAGAATAGCATCACCCCGCATCCTTCCCGTTGTTGTCGTAAGAGGCGACTAAGGGACTCAAGAGTATTGGTGTATTTCAATTTTTAGGCGACAGGCTGACAACCTGTCACTATAGTAATACACATGTTTCCTGAAACAACCTTGGAAAACAATCCTCAAAATGTCAGACGTGGCGATAGTGGCTGTATTCTTACGGCCACTATCGCTCTGCCTACCCCACAAGGGATAAAGGCGTGATATATGTATGTATGTAAATATTACAGTTTAAAAAAATCTATTAAAAACGGCATAAGAGGCGGAAAGTTAAAAAATCGGAGCAGGGAATGACGACTTCAAGAAACTGAACCTTCAGGGTTTCTAAAAGACTAAACATAAAAAAGAACCACAGTTTTCTTACTCTTTCTTAAATTGAAATTTTACGATTTAACAGTTTTTTAAATTACAGAGTCTGAGAAACCAAGTTTTCGGGTTTATTTATTAGCTAATATTATTTTATGGTTCTTAGAGGCCTATGTTTAGCAGTGGTCGTCCTATATATAGCTGATAAATGTGGAGGATATAATATGGCGAAACGAAGTTCGCGGGTACCAGCTAGTTTAATATACAGGGTCATTCATTCCATTATCTACTAGTGACCGATATCAAATCGGCTGGTCAAAAAGGACAATCAAAAACATATTTTGATCTCAGATGAAGGTTCTTACTGTGAGAGATCAATTCAATTGAAAATTTTTTCGTAGTAACTTGTAGCTTTATTTTTGATGCTTAAGTCTGACTAACTGTGTTTGCAGTTCTACTCCATAAATCTATTCACAGAATACTCCCCCTTATTAATTTCCCCACAATTCAAATAGCTATATGTAGTTAAGTGTGACACGAGTGGTTAAAGGACTAACTTAGATCATAGTCGTTGCAGAGTTCCATTCACGATTTCAGTAATAACGCTAGAAATTAAGTCCTGTATTCTTTTTAGGAATTTTCTCATTATCATTATGACATTTATCACCAACCTACGTTCCAGTGTCGTTCACTTGTAACATCTTAAATATTCTATAGGCGATGTAGGTAATCTCAAAAGGCTCTGTATTGTTTAGGCACGGCTTTCCTGTTTTCTACCACGACTCCCATTAGTTAGCCTGTCAACTTGTCTTTCCGTCTTGCTTTAATCTAATTTAGACCGGACTAGCATGCTAGCAATATCAACCAGGGCTGTAGAACCATTTGCCTTTTTAGTTAAAACGAGATGCCAGTCCAGTTGTTTAACCCACTGCTCACGGTTTTTCCGTAGGAATCTAGGAATAAGGCATTTTCCCGTCATAAAAAGCAGTCTATGTTACACAGGCATGTTACGACTTTTTAATTGTCAATGAATTTAAGAAGTCGTCATGTAGTTTCGAACAAACAAAAAAACATCTATTTCTTCCTAAGCTTTCCTCTTTGTAATATTAGTGTAGCACTCCCAAGCACGCTATTATTGAATACGTTCTGTATAAATACTATAAACATTATCATCGTCATACCAGTCCACTGTTGGACGGTATTTTCCATACAAGTTTTAAAAGTCTTATTAAACTGTCGATGTCGCTTATCAATTTATCATTTTAGGGCCATCTTACAAAATGAAGGTCAGGCGGGGCTATTGCACAGGGGCTAGGTCTAGGCCACGTCACGTCACGTCACGTTATGCTTGAAGCTGCTTTTTTTTCCTTAACTTAAGAGGAAGTTTTTTAACGTCACTGCAAGTGAGTTAATTGCTACAAAGAATCCAGTTCACGTATTTAATGCATAAATAATTCATGATGAATGTAGGTAGTTGCTACTATAGTTAAATATTATGTAAATTAATGGCATTAACAAGCTACTGGACTAATAGTGTATGTACCTACATTAATCTAGGTAAATTAATCAAATTGCGCATTTATTATTACATTTTAGTGTTTAAATAAAAATAGCATTGCCATGACTTAATTTTTTATTGACATCTAAACATTTTTAACAACTGTTTGTACTAAAATATAAATGTGTTCAGAGTTAGAAGCTGTTAAATCTGTGTATGGAAATAACATGTTGTTATGGCTGCTTACAGGTAATGTTAAGCAAAAAATACTATAAAGTTTAAATAAGACACTTTGCCGAGGTTAAATTTCTTTTTTGTACTTTTCTTCACATGTGGTTGAGTACATTTTGTAAATGAACACGTTTTATAAGCTCCGTTGCTGATCTTAGTAGGCCGTAAAATTGACAGTTAAAACTAACAGATCTGTAATAATATCTCTTGGTATATAAAATTCAATATCACGTGACTAAAGTTAACATTAAGTGCTTTCTATGTAATTTTATATCACTGGAATAACGTAAATAATAGAAAATGCATACAGAATGCACAAACGGCTCTAATAACAGTGAAAGCAACATTCAGTGAGAACGGCTCGAGCCGCGACTGTGCGCATATTGGAATCCACAAGTAGCATTACAAAACACTACATGTTAAAACAATTTTGAGATTCTCTAACAAAGATTCAAAATAAATATCTCAGAATACCGCCGATACTCCTTACAGTACTTTATAAAACGTAAATTAGAAATAAATAAATTATGGAATAGCTGCTCCTTGTGAGGCTTGGGCCGCACTCAGTGCTTCTGGATGGGGATTTGCCTGTCGGTGATGGCCAGCTGCGGCAACGGCGCCTCCACCGTCAGCACGCCGTCTCTGGATAGCGACGACTTGATAGCCTCAGGGTTCGTGCCCTTGGGCAGCAGGAACTCTCTGTTGTACTCTCTGTACACCGACTTTGTGTCTGACTTCTCCTCGTGCTTGGCGTGTACCTGCAATAGAAAACGAAGCCGTCAATGACGGGAAAATGGTCTTTGTAACCCGTTCGTCAACCCCGATTGGCGGCTAGCATGGCCATGCGACGTGCCGATAGTGAACGCTATTGGCACGACGCCCGCCATCTCAGACTTTTTTTATTTTATGTACGTAAATAAAGGTAGGTACTTTATCCTCACGGCCAACTTATGTTCATTCGACAGTGAAAATATTTTAACGCTAGAATTTTCGACACGTTTCTGGACTTGCGTAGCTAGTCTGGTCATGCTATTTCCATGCAATTAATTGTACATTGATCTCTAAACTAAAACCAGCTTTTGTGTTTAACAATACAATAACTCGCGAATACGGCGCGTGTTACGTTATTTCAACACGTTTGGCTCTATGGTTTGGTTCTAAAATAAACACACTACTGTTTAGTTTAGCAGATGTGCCACCTGAAGCTACCTCTCACATCTCGAAAGAGTATTATTTTCGTACAGCCGATTCACATCAGCACGTTACAAATATTTTAGATTTCTGTGATCTCGTATGTATTCCTAAGGTTCAGAAATAGTTTTTAAACAACACTTACGAGAAGTTTGTTGTCGACTGTCTTGACGATGATTTCCTCAGGTGTGTACTGGCTGACGTCGAATCTGAGCTTCAGGGACTTGCCGTCTCCCTCATCCTGGATGAGTGGTGAGTTCAAGCTGTCCCAGTGGCTGGGCTCAGCCAACTGTCTGTTGTCGCTGTGCTGTGACGATGTGGTGGAGCTGAAAACATAAACACACATCATTAATTGAAGGTTCTGATTGTGAAACGGAAAAGACGAAAGCAGTAATGATGTAGCCAGATAAATTTTTGATCATAAAAGTCGACAAGGCTTGCGCATCATCTGATTTCATCCTCTAAGACAATTTTTGCAAGATAGGTACTATTGACAACAAATGAAGTGCATATCGCTATAGACAATAACAGAACATCTGGACAAACATAATGTCAACATTTGCATGCATGACACGTTTACGTGCAATAAATTATAGCCGGATTAATTATATATGCAGTGCAGTTCGAGACATGCAAAACTAATGAGAAAGGCAACCTTGATATCGATAAGGACATAATTGTTTATTGAAATTTAATTGTGAATGAACAGAGTGACTCAACATGGCAACATTGTGGCTTGACCCTGATAAACTCTGAATTTATTGTCACTTCGCTCCATCCATAGTATTACATTGACCAAAGTTAAAAATATTTTGTAACGTACGCTATGCAAATTTACGAATATATCTTCCATCTACTTGGAATGCTGAATCTACGTTTGTGGTTAGCACTTTAAAAGGAAATAAACACATGTAAAGAATTCTAACTAGTTTACGTACCTACTACTAAAACATTATTCTACCGATCTACCGTCCCAGTTACCTTCGCAAGGCATACCATAGCACAGTCTAAGAATATTTGCATGCAAGAGTTATTTACATGCCTCTGGTTGTGTTATACGTAATCTTGCTTGGAAATCTCATTAGGATTAATGTAAGCTACATTTTTCCTTAAAAGGCAATCGTGATCACGTCCTAGAGATGACTCCTACGCGCTTTATAAAGATGATTTTTTATGCGACACTTGTTGTCAACCTTGTAACGGGAAGTGTTTGCTTTTGGTATCTCTAGAAAAATCAACAAGTGGGCGGTGAATTCGGGTTTCCTTAGTCTGAAAACAGATTTGTCACCTGTTGTTGTACATAACTTAAATCAGATATCAGAAAGTACTAGAACACCTTTGTGTAAAAGTTTCCGCGTAGGCGTCTGATTATCACACGGTGGCTGATGTCATGATGCAAGCAAGGTCACTGTCAACAGATGAGCTCACCGAGTCATCGATATTGGTGCTGTATGTATTGTACCAAAGATTGTGACCAATGTGACCGACCATCATGCATGCATCGTTGCACATCATCAATACGGGTTGTATTATTTCATTTGTTTGTAATAAATGTGACTAGTTCTGTAAAGCAAAGCAATTTTATTGCGCATACTTGATGCTTACCTGATGCGCGCATAAACAATGTAAATTCTAAGAAACTGATTCAGGTTAACTTCTGTAAAGTATTACTTAAAATTTGTTCCTGGTTTTACCACGAAGAAAAGGTAGGTAGATAGTGTTGAGAAGATAGGTAGTGTAAACATAATTTTATTCGCAGAATGATTTTGAATCCTTACAAGTTTATTTATGGGTGTGAAAATAAATAGATAAGGTCAGGTGGAGTAATAGAAGCACCGGGTTTATAATCAGATTAAAAATTACAATTATTATCTAAAAGCTAATTTTATTTATTTTAAGATATTATCCTACCAAACTACAAGATACTAATTCTACGAAGATAACACGGAATTTACGAAATCGAAGGAAACGTTTTTGCTCAGTTTTAACTTTGACATCTGACTAACACTGAAAAAAAGGGGAAAACTGACAACAAATAATAGCTAGCTAATGTGAGGCCTTCAGATATGTATGATGAAAAACTTATAAAAAAGACATCTTGCTATGACGAACATTCACAAAAAATGGTGTTATGACGAAGTCTGACTATCTAGTAAATCTTTTTAGATACGCTACGAACACATTGAAAACTACTGGAACGACAACATAAACGACAATCAAATTCTCATCATGCAATTATTTTTTTCATGCTTGGATGCTGTATCTAGATTTGAAACAGAGACTCATGTTGCCATATAGGTACCTAGGTACATATATGATTGAGATTATTAAAGGTGAAATAATCAACTTAATTGCTTGTGAAGTAAAAGATTTACATCAGCACCTCGTGCAATTAAATCTCGTGTATGCAGTACCTGAGAACGTTTTCTATATCAAAGTACAATAAGGTGCTTTGCGTGATTTGGAATTCTTGTTTGTTATACACAACATAAAATTGTGCACATACATATACACCGTTGACTTAATTTGAAAATTAAAATGTTATATGGGGATTATTCATTACTTGCAATACGTGCATGATGCGTTTTCATACCTGTTGTAGATTTTATGCCCATAAATTATGATGATAGTTAGATACAAATTAAATTGGTAGGTACGTTAGGTACATTACTTAAATACAGAGGTGTTGTTTAGGTTCCGTTTACGCAAATAAGAAAATATTCAATTCGCGATTTTTATTGACTGCATTGCTTTCATAAACCAGTTTTTTTACTATTTAAATACACGTTTATTAATTGGATCGTAATGGTATCTACCTACCTATTTAAGACCAAATTTTAAAGAGACTTAATTTAAAAAAATATAAAAAATTTAAGGTATGAATATTCACAAATAATCATAAAAATGCTATTTTTTTACAAAACTTAACATTGGTTGAATTTCAAACCGAGGCAGCATACAATTTGCTTAACTATTTAAGGTCAAACCATTGCAGCAAAGTTGTAAATTTACAAATTTATGACGACTGAATGGGATTATAAATTATGCAGACATTTTACGGTAATTCCTGTGTAACTCAAAACGTAATAAATAAAATAAACACAAAGGTATAGTATTCAGCTTATAGTTATAATATAAAGTACCCACGGTTTCTAAATTCCTTATAATTTATCGTTTAACTACGCTCTTATTTATCCGGTGGTTTAGCTAGATTTTGTACTCAACATTTTGATTACATATTGATATCTTATTTAGTTCAGTTACAGTTCTTTTCTGTAGGTATAGATGTGCGGAACCCAAACAACACTCAGTATCTAAGGAAATTAAAGTAGGTAATTAATACATATAAAATAAATTACTATAAGAATTACTTTTCTACGATTCGACGTTACCTCTCTGAAGATTTGGTCACACCTCCGGTAGAAACAGATTCGAAATTGTAAGACATGCAAAAAGCAATATATATTGTTAGTTTTATAGTATTAAGCATCGGTTTTATTGTTTTGGAACACTCTTTTAAGATTTAACATATTATAATTTATTTACAATTCCATATTGTAACTGTTTACATTGGAGTAGGTAAAGTGGGTTGGGGTTGTGGTTGGGATAAGTTGATTATGTCAAATTCTTGTTTACAAACATCTTTTCTTTTTATCTTTTGTTTCTTTTTTACATAGCAACGATTAATGCGTGTCGATATCATGTATAATAATTAAATAATGTAGATAACGCAGCGTGTTCAAAACTACAGGCATTATATATAATACAAATACCACAACAGTTGGTTGGTAACACGGGTAACAGGCTGTTTGACGTCAATGTCTTTCAGGGGTTACAGCGACCGCCGCGTAGGATACACCGCGGACAAAATAACATAAGCTTTGATCATTGTTATAACTCCGGACCGCTTTGTCAACACCTCTTACCAAATATGCTCGATTAACCGCTTGTTAAGCATACCAAACCCACACAGCTACAACAGTATGGGCGGACTAGTCTGCTAGCCTAATATGCCCACACTTTTGAGTTGAGCAAGATCCTAAAAATAATTGTGACGGCACTCATCAAATCATAAGCATAAGTCAGATGTCGATATTTGTTTTATACCCGCGACCTCGGTATATCGATTTACCTAACTTGGTGTTCAAACAACGTCACAAAGAGTGGCGGACGCTCCAGTCCTACGCAGCAATTTCGAACCACAAGTAAGTAGGTCATGCATTGTAGGGCCGGTTCTGTTACGTCATCAGGGTGTTAACAGCTGAAACACAGCCACGTCCAACTAGGCCATGCGCTCACGTCATAAACATAACACCAACGTGCGCCAACAACTGCTTATTAACAGCCACGAAAAGGTGCTGATAAAAACGCCATAAAATAAACCGGTTTCTCTAAGGCGCAGTGCAGCGTAATCAACACAATATCTATGCATCTTTATTTTCCTTGAAGAACATTACTACCTATACAGAACAGGTAGAACCCATCACAAAATGTTATTCTACTTTTAGTTTTCAAACCGTTATGCTCTAGTGGTTATTCTAGCAAGAGAATTTTAGGCGTTGCGTAATTTCAATGTAAAAAACTCAGTCGGTACATTGTGTTTACAATTTCACGCGTTCCTGTGTTTTAGCAACAAAATGTTCTCGTTCGGATCCGACTGGCTATTTCTATTTATGACATCATCCCGCGTCGGGCTTACGTATCGCTGCACGCTTTAAATGGAGGCGGCTGAGATGCCTGCAGTTGATGCCGTTCCGCGGAATGATCCCGAATAATGGCCTTTGAGCATTCCTTCGAGGCGTCGTTGCCGAGGCCGCCCAAGGTGGGCGACCCTCTTGCGAAACCCCAAAACTCATTAATTCAAGATTCTCTTTTTGGAAAACAGGTCCGCCGGCGAACTGTTGCGATTGGAATAATAATGTGCGTGCGGAACGACATGCCGGATTACTGCCCTCGCTAAGATTGATAGTTTTGTACAATACGTAAAAAGCTTTTGCGTTTAATTTAATATCAGATTCCAGTAAGAATCTATCAAAACTTGGCTATGTTATGTCAATGTCAATAAACCCTTGTTAGCTTAGCAGATTTAATAGCAAAACTTCGTTAGAGATGTAGCAAAATTAGGCATAATATTTCATGAATTTTAATAGCTACCTTGTTGTGCTCTTGAAGAAGTTGTTGCTTTCTCTGTTCATGAGTTCTGATCTGAATTTGCTCATCTCCTCTTCCATTTTCCTCATTTCGGCGTCAAATCTTTCCCTGATGCTGGAAAATTCAGTGTCGATGACTGAAAAGTCACCAAGTTTGATGGGGATATTCCTCTTAAGGCCACTGTCAGCCATTTTCACGTGAGAATAGTGTAGAAACTGTCGAAACTAAACAAACACTGGGGTTATGTTCTTGTATAAACACAGTTCACAATGTCGCTACGCACTCGACGGTAGACAAGGCAGCACTGATCATTAGTTGTCGACTCGGCGCCAGGGGGCCTGCGCACAGTTTTAAATAGCCTCGCGTTCGAACACCGCAGACTCAGTCGGCGTCATTCGGCCCACACTTTGCTTCTCGCTCATTCCAAGCCGCGGCGTCGCACTTGCCTCCTCCGCACTCCGCGCTTCGCTACCAGTCGTCGTTTCTCGTGAGATGTAAGCGCCTTGCGCAGATATCACCCTACACAACCCGCGTAATTTGATTGATGACTCACCCCACCTGGAGCCCTGTTTCTGGTCTAAAACTCCGACTAACAAGTTCATCATTGTTTTATTTATATCCAGACGCTAGTCTATGACTATTATAATCATGAGAATCACCTTTTAAGTTTGTTAACTTTTTGTCTCGTCCGTCACTTCGTCATGAGCGCTCCTACACAGGTTGTCAGGTTGCCTTGACCTTCGTGACGTTGCTGATTTAACGTGGTACTCGTCACCGACGGACCCTGCCTAACCGATAAACAATACCAGTGACGTGGCAGATGTTATCTTGTCATATTATCTGCAACCATTTTTGGCATTAACCAACTGTATGACTAAAGCATGGGCATGGGTGTACCAAATGTACCACTACTCCAAATTGGAGATTTGTTAGTCAGATTGGTATGTACCTACTTATGTGTAAGATATAGTTTTTAACCTTGGAACAATGACTCATGTCATCAGCATGCATTAACACAATAGAACCAATTATTTTGGAAGGCAACTACTGTATTTACCCGAGCTCGTTTTATACGTATTAGTCATAAACTGAAAAATTGCTTTCTAGAAAATTCGGGGGGAACTGTGATTCACTAAACATTATATAGGTAGACGGGTAGACCTCAGTCCTTTATCTATCTAACCTACCTAAGGGCGAAAATAAGTTGTATAGACGTAGTTTTTAAAAAATTGCCGTATGTTGCCGGCTTAGACTAGCATCACCCCATTTTTTCCCGCGGATGTTGTTAAGGGACTCGAAGGTTTCATGTTAATTACAATTTTAGGCGACAGGCTGACAACCTGTCGGCTGTCACTACAGTGATACACAAATCATCTGTAAGGGCCTTCAACACTTGTCATACAAAGCGATAATGACCGTAGTTTGTCGTCGATTCGATGTCGTCGAGATCGTTAACGCTCTGGCTACTCCGCAAGGGATAAGGGCGTGATTTGTGTGTGTATGTGTATTAAAAAACTTATCTGGATCCTACATGAATGTAATCCTACATGTATGTGTATAATCGTCAGCAACTTTTTTGATGGACTGGAAGTGAACAAAGTCTCAAAAGGTCAAGTAGGGTAAGGGGGACATTTTTTATTTGTAAACATTTTGTCTCCTTGTTTACTCAAATGCATTCACCTATATTTTACAGGCTATAATGTAAAGTCAGAGCCATCGCACGTGTTTGTTCCCACATCGTTCCACCCTAAGTGAGTGTTCAACTATGTAAATATTCCCGGAAAGCTTTTACGCGGTACGGTCTGCAAATGATTTTGTCGGTAGGTAGGTAGCTCTTTCACCATACCGGAAATGCCATAATGGCGTAACCAGGAAGCGCTTCTATTTTTAGGTGACGACTTGTGTTCTGTTTGCAGTCGTATCGTCTGGTAAACCGTACCATACAAAATCATTTCGAAAGCCAGAAGTTCACTACTGCTGAAAAATGGTTACCTATCACATAGATAGGCATGCATGGTTGCAAGGTGCCATAGGCTTAAAATCAAATTATAGATTTTATTTATTTATTATATTTATTTTTTAACATGAAATGGTTATAATGCACAGAAAAACAGATACACGACCAACTAAAAAAAAGAAAAGGCAATAGGTACTGCTTATTTCTAGGAAGTTTCTTACAGCAGACCTTTTTTTTTTTATATATGTAATAGGCCCGCATTTGTCTGCCATCTCACCTGGTGGTAAGTGGAGATGCAGACGAAGATGGCACATGCTTGCCTAGATAATGCCTATTCACTCTTGCCTTAAAAAGGCCCAAGTTACATTGGCCCAAGTTATGTTGTTGTTAGTTGGCCAGTTGGTATTTGGCAGATCCATCCCAAAGGTGGCAGCAATACTCCATGCAAGATCGAACTTGAGCTTGATATAGTTGTAGAAGCTGTTCTGGTGCAAAGTAGCGCCTAACCTTTGAGAGGATACCAAGCTTTTTTTTTTAAAGACCTAAAAGAAGTGAAACTGCATTTAACGATACGCTGATATGACGTGCACAATACCTACTAAAAATAATATGATATTTATGTTCCGATTATTTTACCGATTGGCTGATTCGTATCGTATGGATTCGTATGAGAACTGCTGCAGTCACGTTTGACCACTTCTATGACCTGGTAAAGTTCATATTACCAAGAAATTAAATTATATCTTACCCATGGGAATATCATACATTCGTTTTACATTAAGTCAGATCCATTACTATTGAATTGATTTGATGTAGAGAAATAAAATTGGTTTTGGTAAAACGTGATCTCATAGGAAGATACAACTATTGAACTGAGCTGAGCTAATAGAATGGGATATTGATTGAAATTGTATAACAGAATTAGACCTAGCTTACCTATATTGTAACTACATAATGTAATGAAACTTCTTGAAGGTGTGTCTTTATTAAAACACTCTGTAGATTCTTATCAAACTTATAATCTTGTGATTAAATTGACTACGTAGCTAATATCCTCTCCAATAACCTTTTACCGTGTGATGCCGGCTTACAAAAGCATCACTCCATTTTTTTCCTGTAGGTGTCGTAGAAGCCGACTAAGGGACTCGAGAGTTTCATGTGTATTGCAATTTTTGGCGACAGGCTGACAACCTGTCACTATAGTAATACCATGTAATATACTACATAACTGCAACGACCCTTAAACATTTGTCAGAAGTGGCGATAAGACCGTAATTATACAATTTAATATAGTATATATATTAAGTTATACATATAGTTAAGGCTCTGCCCTCCCTGCCAGGGATTTAGGCATGATTTGTATTTAAAAAATACGCTTATTTACTAAACAACACTTAACACATACTGCAGAATAAAATCTGAAAAGCTTCTCTCTGTCTTTTCGTGTGGGACACCGAGTCATCAAACGACCCAAGCTAAAAGCTGATTTTTAGCTTATAAGTGTGAAATGCATAAAAATATTTTTTGCCCAGTTCCTGTCCCTAGTTTACGACGAAGGCCCTCTTTATAAGCTGACTCTACTTTTCTGTTCACTAACAGAAATTAAATCTCCATTCAAAGTTCGGTTCGTCTACCAACTTTTAAAAGTCGATGGCGCCTGGTGGTGCCAACTGGGTTGGATTATATTAAAATTATGATGCGTAGGTGATTTAAAAAGTCTAAAACATACATTTTGTAGTCAGGGCAAGGTATTTAGTTTGTAACAGCAGTTTTATATCTTTTAAACATCTTTTTTGTCTCTACCTTGTCCGGTTTCGAGATATGAAAATGTGATGTTTTAGTTGTAGCAGAAAGATTAGAGGAGCGAGCCTTTATATTAATCGGTCCCTGGGGCTCAAACTTTGAAACTTCTTAATTTATGCTAAAATCATGCTTTTATCACACTACTAAGAATCGAATTTCCAAGTAAAACTACTTTTGAGCTGTTTCGTACCTATATATTTAGCCTATATCCTGATGATTATTTGGATTTCGATTGCCGTGTGTTACCGGATTAGAATAGCACTTCCCTATTTCTTCCCGCGATAACAATCAACAGTAAGAAGCGACAATGGGACACGAGGGTTTATGTGTATCGCGAATTTTAGGGTTAGGCTGACCCATCTGAAACGACCCTTAAATGCCTGTCAGACGTGGCGATAATGACCGTAATTTTACGGTCGTTTACGCTCTGCCTACCCCGTGAGGAATAAAGGCGTGAATTGTGTATTTCTTTGTTTTTGTGATTAAGGCATACGTCCCGTTATACCTTCTAGGTTTTGTAGCTGTTCCGTTCGTATTATTCTTTTGATTTACAAAATATATATTTATTTTATTGCCTTGAGAATTGTCACTTGGAATGTGGAGTAAATGTAATAAACTAACCAATAACTGAGGTCGTTCACATCCCGCTGCTCTGATGAGAAGCAGGATGCCTTCACAATGCGACAGATAAGAAACACCTACCTACTCTACTTTTTGTACGACGATACAAAAACATTAGTTCAAACCTAAAGCCTGTCTCGTCGTAAATAGGTACAGGGTGTAAAAATATTAGCTGCAAATATTTTAAGAGGTGAACCAGCTCATGAAACTAAACAACTTTTTCTATGAGGGCCATGTTGAGAAACGAATAAATTTTTCGTGTTTCCATACAAAGTCAGCTGATCGGGAATTTTTGTATGGAAGGTCGAAACATTTTTTATGTTTACCAACATAGCTCCCATAGAAAAAGTTGTTCAGTTTCATGGTCTGATCACGGCTCCAAAGTTTTCGTTACACGTCGTCCCTTACACCCCGTTTAGTGTCAGTGCCACGAAAAGAGTAACGTCCCTTAATAGTGGACCTCCTTCCAGTGACTTGGAGAGCAAAATATCATGATGAAGGCTATTCTTTGGATTAAAAGACAGCAATGCCGCAGCTGGAGTTCTATTTCTGAAACGTCGTAATTCGGTTCCGTGCACGAAAGTCCGCAACGACTGGTCTAATCAGGTTGCGTTGTCACATTTCTACTACTTGATTTTTTAATAGTAACGGGTGTGTGTGAATTTTCTAGGATATGTGGGAATCGACAATTAAAGTAGAACGTGTGATACAAGCAAAATAATTAGGTGCCTAGACGATTCTCATGGTACCAAAACATTCAAAAAGATTCAGGCATGACACCAAAACGAGCGTTTCAGAAAAAACACAATAAATAAATACTATAAATAAATAATATTTGATTTATTTAAAAAAAAATAGCTGGAGCTCAATTTCTAAAACGTTTCATGCGAAAATCCGCTACTTATTACGCTTGTATCACACGTTCTACTTTACCTATTATTTCCCACATACCCTCTAAAATTCACACATAATCTTTGACTATAAAAAAATAACTAAAAGAAAATTAATAACGTGTGGTTAGAGCACAGCAGTCGTTTTGGACATCCGTGCACGGAACCGAAAACGAACAATTCAGAAATTGAGCTGATCGTGGTGCGGATTCTAGATAGAATACGACCGATGTTTATAAACTTTTAATAAGGACCGGACGGTTGAATGACCAAGCGAGTTTAGCAATCAAACGAGTGCGTGACGTAATCCTTCGGATACGACACAACCTGCCTTTATTAGGAATGCCGTCAGCTCGACGCTTGTTGGCTCACTTAATAAAAAATATGTAGGAGGTTTCCAATAGGGCAACCTACACCCACGACGACAACTTAGTTACAAATCGTACCTACGCTTATTTGATTTCATAATCTAGATATTTTATAAAGGCAAAACTACTTTTATCTGTGGATTCGTGAATCAAGGTAAACGGACTCTAGATAACAATAATAATTCTAGATTTTAACTGGTTTCTGTCGTAGCAATGCTGATCTAATGGCTTGTATTGTATTTTAATAAAACCGCTAAACACCGTAGCGACGAAAAAAATCTACATTCAAGGCTTGCTTAGGAGACTCCGGTAAGAATAAGAATAAGAATAAGAATAAGAAAAAAATTATTCAGTGACCATATAGCTTAGATATTATTATATCACAATGTGTGGGAACAAACAGTTTTTATTGAACATTTCTGTATCAAGTCTATAACAGTAAAAGTAGTAGGTAAATAGTACACTTAGAATTGTAAGACTTATAGGTAGTCCGTTTGTTATTGAGGACACTGAGAAGGCACTTCGTTCAGCGAATGCTACAACAGTAGTATTTACTACTGCGTAGCGCTGGTCTACCACGAAGCCTAAGTTTGTATTGTCTATACCTCGGTCTCTACGCTGTCCTCTGTCAAGATAACGAAGTTTGTCTAATGCGATAATACATTAACTACTTAGCATGAAACCTACTTAAGATCAAGGCCGGCGACACTGGTCTCATACAAGAAGCAGAGCGGAACATCTAGACAGACTTCGGTTTCTTCCGCATTCTACCTGAAGATCGAGTTTCAAGACGACAGATTTCAAAGATGCAGTATTCGTTGTTTCGATGTAATTTAAAACGGGAAACCTAATATCTCGGCTCGCTGGGAAAACAGGTGATAATGCTAGTAGGTAATATGTTAGGGCTAGCCGGATCTCAATTTCAGAAATACATACCCTATTAAAATCACACATACCTATCCTTGACTTAGAAAACATCCAGTAACATAAATTTAAATACCCACGTATGGTTAGTCAAATCGTTGCGGACATCTGTGTACGGAATCGAATTACGACGTTTGAGAAATTTTTCGTGCACGGAAGTCAGCAACGACGGGCCTAACCATAACCACACGTATTTTTTCTACTACTTGATGTTTTTAGAGTCAAAAGTATGTGGGAATCGATAACTAAAGTAGAACGTGTGATGCAAGCATAATAAGTAGCAGATTTTCGCATGACACAAAAACGAACGTTTTAAAAATAGAGCTCCATAAGGATTTGGAGACCGTTAAACTTTTCTATTCTCAGACAGAACTTTCCTTTTGTGCCTATCTAGTTCTATATATCTTATCTGATACGCAACTAGATAGAAACTCCTTCAAACAATCACACTTGCACTGAATCAACAAAATAAGGCAATGTTATCTGATATGGAAAAGTAAGGGAACTGATTTTAGATTGGCTCAAAAACAAACTGAAATCAGTTTCAGATTATAACAAAGGATACGTCCTATCCTAGTATCCAGCGTCCTAGCCTTCCCAGGGAGCTGCTATTTTAAGCTCAATCGATACAGCAGATTTTCAATCCCTGCGCAACGCAGTAGTGCAGGCTGCACCGAGGTATCATAGAGCTTCCAGTTGCCAGGGCGAAAGTGGGTGGGCGGCGATCGAAGGGCTACGTGGAAATCTATATATAGCTTACGTGGAAACGTGAATTTTGTAAAGCTGGAACATCCTTCTTCAGACCATTCAAAACCTGCCTGTCTATAAACAACGATGACCTGCCCGTCACACTTTGACTTGTTTTTGAAACTCTTAATTAAAGGGTAGGTAACTAACTAAATATAGAGGCAAGGGCTAGGAGTTCCATTTTTGATTGCATGCGGAAACACATGTACTTTACTTATCGATTCACATATAGCTAGCCTAACAAATTCACACCTACGCTTGTCTATAAAAACATCGAGTACTTAGTTAGGTAATAGAAATTTAAATAGCTAGGCAGGTGTGGTTAGACCGATCGTTGCGGACTTCCGTGTACGGAATCGAATTACGACGTTTCAGAAATTGACTCTTATTTAGGTACTTGAACATCCATTTGCTTTATCTTAACCAAAATGGCAAAAGAACCAGGGGCACTAAATAAAGTCTTGAGCGGCATTGGCGGCCGCGATGGTCTATATAGGTAGGTACCTAATGCTAATAACTGGATTGCTCAACATATTTGCTTCCTATATCTCGAGAAAACCTTTTATGGATAAAACGATACGTCGTCGTCGTAGGTATCGTGTTGTAGAAACCTATCAGTGTAGATTGTAACCAACTCATACTTACATGTAGGTACCCTACGGTAGGGTAGCATATAGGCTAACATCTACGCATGTAACTATATTCCGTATGACAAATCTTAGTTGATTGGGTATGTTAAGTTCACTCAGCACTTTTGAATATCAAATAACTTTTGAAATACGAATGTCTTGGAGGGGAATAAAAAAAGAATTCGCCAAGCAGCAAGCAAGCAAGTTATTAGGTGTCCTTACAAAGAAAGCATCTATCTATTCTTACTAATAGACTACCAAAACATTGCCATTATTATTTCTTTGTTATCAAATTATCAATTCATTCTGTAGGAGGTAATAATGAAAATGACTCATAGTCCAATTAATGAACAAAGCATTTTATGATTATGAAATGAAACAAAAGAAAATTCCAGTTTGTAGAATACATACATTTATTTTATTATTTCTTATACATTACAAAACAACTAAGATTAGGATAGGATAATATGGATTTAAAGTTACATAGAAACAACATCAACCACAGTTTACTGTCAAGAGACAAACCAATAGAAAGTTGAATGGACCATGGTGCTGTTTGAAAGCAGTTAGTTGGACCCATTCTAATTTTATATTTAAAAATGCAACAGGAATCATTGACATTGTTAATATTCACAAAAATAAGCTTACACCTCACTTACATCAACAAATTGAATTCTATCTATGCGCTGCCAAGTCAAAATGACCATATACCATCATCTTCCATAAACTACCGCAATATATAAAGTAAGAATATATACAATGTTTTAATATCTAGTACATTAAGTATATAACACTATCTAGTTGCGGGTTAAATATTTTAAAGAGTAAAAATTGGTATTGTCTTTTGTAAACTAAATTATACAATTGAAAAAGTTGTGTGCATGTTTTTCCTTATTTCAAAGGATTTGTGCAAAATACCAGCTCTCATATTAACTTAAGGATAATAGATATCTGAATTTTGCAACATCAATTTACGATAATATATGATATTTGATGTAAACATTGATCAAACAACGAGTGTAAATTAGGCATAATAATTTAAGACATTTTGCCAAGAATGTAATTATCAGTTCTTTGCATAGACCAGGTCATGAAATAAGCTCAGTAGTTAGTATATTTTTCCTCACAGTAATACTAAAATTTATCACAAAGTAGTTTCATAAAAAGGGTTGGCAAAGCAGCACTAAAAGTGCTGGTTTATAAATATACAAATTGTTATCAAAATTATTTTATCCGACTAAGTGAAAGTGTATACATAAATCACTGAATTTTATACCAAAAGTGAATGTGTATACATTTACATATCATAGAAAAGTATATTTTTGAATGTAGACTTGTATGTAGAATCATCCAAAATTTAATTTTTGATAACTATAGATTAATAAGTAATATAATTTATGCGTTGTCCTGTATAATTGAAGTTATAATAGTAAAAAATATAGAATTCCTACAAGCCCTCAGTCAAGTTTTGGTCTAATTTATTCTTTCCCTTACTTTCAACTAAAAAAGTTTTAAGATTTAAAATAAGTTTGTGATGATGAGACAGCGAGAAAATTATCGTCCAGCACCAGCAGGACCTTCGGTGACAGCGGCGGCGTTGCTGGAGCCGGAGGAAGAAGGGGTCACCGACACAATGATGATAATGAGCACCACGGCCCCGATAGCTCCGATGATCAACATCATCTTCAAGTTTTGCCACCAGTACTTTCTCTTTAGCTTGCCAGCTTGCTGCTCGAACTGCGCAGCGCCATGCTGCAGAGCATCCGCACGGTTGTCTAGCTCCGACAACTTGGAATCCCTCTCTAGAACCTTTTCAACATTGACACGCATAATACCCACAACTTCGTCCACTTTAGCCTGAGTTTGGGCCAGGCGTTTGTCGTTAACTTTAGGAGCAGAGCTTCCAGACTGGTCTTCCATGATTACCGTTAGATTTTCTACAGCAAAATCACGAAATATTCACAAAAATATTACGATTTCCACAACTTCACTAGTAAATAAGAATTGGATAGAATGCAAGTATGGCGATAAAATTTTATGAATGACACATTCCTTCAACAAGTAGATGACGTCATTTATTTTTTCTTTTTTTTTGGTACCGTAAAGGCTACAACACACACGCGGTACGAAAATCGCCGCCGCCGCACCAAGGATATTTCGCGGGTAATATGCGTGATTCCGCCTTTTACATAATGCCTAGTCCGTATGCAAACCAAAAGCCAGTAACTTTAGTCTAGTATTTCCTTAAATACCATCGCCTGTGTTTTTGCATTAGCTTCTTGTCACATTTCGAGCTCTATGACGTGTTGTTTGAACACATATTTATGATTATTAAAATTATTACATATTTATGATTTTCATAGATAGACAAGCAAATACTAAAAAACAGAATAAATGAAAATACAAATGGAAAATATAATTACATGTGTGTTTTACTTAATCATGGTCACCCTAATACCACTACTACGTGGATGACCATTTAATGCCTGCTCGAGCAGCGTTCATGTTTAAAGACTGTCATTCAAAGACATAAAGCGCGCGAAATGCGTTTTTCAAATTGTATGTGCTGTCTCGACTCCCGCGCGGCAAGCACCGTAATGTGTGATAGGGACAGGTAGCATGCTTCCTGAGAAATCGCCACGAAAACAGTAAAATCGGGGGTACGGGCATTAATGTTTTCCACCACTACATTTCGAACACATTTTATGATTTTGATCTTGATCACTTAGGTATAAACTTAACTAGGTTTATACGTTTCGTTTTTGACCAAATTTTGTACAGTTTTAAAAGTAACCCAATCAAACATAAAGATTTTTCAGTATCAAAAAAGTAAACTTCTGTGCGTCATTATTTTTGAAATTATAATATAAATAAAAAAGTTAAAAACGTATAAACATAGTTTTAGTGAATTATATTAAAATTAAAATACCTAAACATCATAACAATTGACTACCGGTAACTAGGTATGGAATGGTAATACCGTTAACGCTTTTTGTATAAAAATTTCCTGCAACACGATCCTCTAAAAGCCTTCATATTGCTTTTCGATTGTATACAGACAGACTAGGTATTATGTAAACGGTCCTGCCGAATTATTCGGCCGAAAATATTGACAGACAGTATAAGGGTGGCGGTTCGACGCATTATCGCAGTCATGCAGTCTTTGGTGTGGTTGGGCCTTTTATTTTGAACGAAATTGTCTATGGTACACCTGTGCGATTACGTTTTATTGTAAAGAAAATAGTTCTCAGCAAACAGAGAGTCATTATTTCTTCACTGATTTAAAATTAAATTCACAATTTAAATAAAATTTTAGTTCACTTATTTAAATAAATAAATATATCAAACTCACTATTTGACTTCAGTTATAATGAAAATTAACGAACCATCCATGTATAATTTGCCATTACAATATATTGTAGTTAGCCAACCGATTTCGAAAAAAGCTGAGAAGCGTGAAAAAAACACAAGGCTGGCTGTCTTGCTTGTCTATGTTCTTGTGTGGTGTTCTGAATTTTGATTGCGACCGGCGATAATTTTTTCTTTATTTCCTGTAATTCATTAGTTATTTATCAAAATGGTAAGCATTATTAGAAAATTTACAATATTGTTAGTTGATTTAACCTTACTTCAACCTCAAGCTTTTCTCATTTTCATTGACATAACGGAAAAACAAAACCGTTGTTCAGGACTTCCACATGTGCCATTCATAAAATTAATTGAATTTTTTAATTGCAGACGTCGCTAAACCCTATCAGAATCCTGAAAAATGAAGCTGAAGAAGAAAAGGGTGAGATGGCCCGTATGTCAAGCTTCATTGGAGCTATTGCCATTGGCGATTTGGTAAAGAGCACTTTGGGACCAAAAGGAATGGACAAAATTTTGGTCTCTTGTGGCAGAAATGCTGGACAGGTATCTAATTTAATATCAGTTTTTGCTATCCCATTATTTCCTAAGCTTATATTCGTACTTCCATTATTTCATTGAACATAACCTACTTGCAAGTCATGTGATATAAATACTTGCAGGTTGAAGTCACCAACGACGGTGCTACCATTCTGAAGTCAGTAGGTGTGGACAACCCTGCAGCTAAAATCCTAGTTGACATGTCAAAGGTACAAGATGAAGAAGTTGGGGATGGTACCACATCAGTCACGGTTTTAGGTTTGTATTTGTTGTAGACATATTCACGAGGGGACTCTTTAATACACAGTATGGAATAAAGCCACTATCCTTGCTTGTATTGTTACATACATACATACATACATACTCAAATCATGCCTATATCCCTGGCGGGGTAGACTGAATGTTAACATACACACAGCAAATCATGCCTTTATCCCTTGCGGGGTAGGCAGAGTGTTAACGATTATAAAATTATGGTTGTCCTCACCATGTCCGACATGTTTGAGGATCGTTTTAGATAATTTGTGTATCATTATAGTGTCAGGTTGTCAGCCTGTCAAAATTGCAATTGATAAACTTGAAAATCTTCAGTCCCTTAGTTGCCTTCTACCACACCCACGGAAAAGAAATAGGGTGATGCTATTGTAAACCGGCATCACATGGCAATTGCATTATTGTACTTGTTTTGGTTTAGTTTTATTATTAGGCATATATATCATGTATGTAAAAAAAAAGAAGGCCAGACCCCATAGGTATATCCCAACATTCCCAACCAAGATTTTGATATGCTTATTATATTACTGTCATCATACCCCTTGCCTTATCCCATTCTCTGTTGGGGTTGGCTACCTAGTCCAAGGGATTTGACAAGGAACCAAGTTTTTACACAGAGCAACTGTTTTTACACAAGGCTAACCTGGCCCAAATCCTAGGTTAAGCCACATTCAAATAGCATCTGAATATTTACAGTAATAAATAATTATTTTCACCATTTCATTACAGCTGCTGAACTCCTGCGTGAGGCTGAGAAGTTGATTGAACAGAAACTGCACCCGCAGACCATCATCTCTGGCTGGAGGATTGCAGTGGAGACAGCCAGGCAGGCCCTTGCTGCTGCCAGCTTTGACCACCAGAAGAACTTCAATGAAGCTGCTCTTAGGGTGGACTTGGAAAACATTGCTCGCACCACACTTAGCTCTAAAATTCTGTCAAACCACAAAGAGTAAGTAACTTTTCTTCTCTAGGGTTTTGATTGGACAGGTCATTTTAATTTCCTTATTTGATTCGTTATTCATCTCAAAGCCCATGAAACCTACATTTTGTTAAGATGATAAATAATTAGGACCTATCCTATAAAAAAATCAAAAAGTAAAGTTTACACTTGAAAAAAAAAAGACTGTAATTTGCATTTAAAGTTGTTGAGTGTCAGTCACTGGTAGCCTGATTTTTTTCATTTGAGCCAGACATGTCCCACTTCAGGGCAAAGGCCTCTCCTTCTTCCACTTTTCCCTATTTTGGGCCGCCTCCATCCAGTTTCAGGCATGGGCATTTGGTTTATTTTTGGCTAAATTCTTACATGCTTATTTGAGTATTATTTAATCCTCAGACACTTCACAAAGTTGGCTGTAGATGCAGTACTCCGGCTCAAGGGTTCTGGCAACCTGAAGGCCATCCAGATCATCAAGATCTCTGGTGGTCTGCTTGAGGAATCTTTCCTTGATGAGGGATTCCTTTTAAACAAGAAGGTATGTGAACTTTGGAAGACTATCAGTTTCTTAGAAGACTATTAATTTCGTTTTCTTTTTATTAAAGTATCTTGTTAGCTAACAGCCTAGCACACAGCAACAGCCTTTACAGTTCATTACTAAATCAAAATTATTTATTCAATGTAGGTTTTTTTTCACTTCTTGATAGTCAATATTGTACAGAAATGTATTGGTTGTAAAAATATATATTTCTAGTGTAAGTGTGGCTTGGATGGAGTAAAATAAACAAATAAAGGTACTGTCTCGGGGCTCGCCAGATTGGACTGGGTGTAAGCCTATGCTTGGCAAGTGGGTTTGCTAGCTCAATTTTTGGTATTTCTCAGGAAATGCTGCTGTACATTCCTAGGATTTATACCTTAGTCATTGTTAAAATCACAGGTATCACTTATGTTTAGTGCTTAACACATACAAAATTTTGATTTTTTGTTCACTATTTTTAGGTGGGCGTTCACCAGCCAAAGCGCATCGAAAACGCCAACATCCTAATCGCCAACACGCCCATGGACACCGACAAGATCAAAGTGTTTGGCTCCACCATCAAAGTGGACTCCATGGCCAAGATCGCGGAACTGGAGGTCGCCGAGAAGGAGAAGATGAAGGACAAAGTCAACAAGATCATTAACCACAAGTGCAATGTATTCATCAACAGGTAAACAATTTGATAGCCAGTTTATGTGTATTAGGCCAATTTTATGTCTGTTCTTCTATCATTAGTCTAGAGCAGTTGTAATTTTCATATAGCTGAAACATTATCACTACATAGTATAAAGCAAATATGTTCGCTTCTCGCCGGTCTATATGTAAGTATGTTTAGATCTTTAAAATTTCACTACAGATTTTAATGCAGATGTACAGATATGTGTGTCTGTGTACTTCAAAAGGTTTATGCCGGAAGGCGGCTTACTAAATAATTATTTAAGAGATTCACGCTCAATGAAACAAGGAAATACAGTTCACGAAAGTTCGGGTATATTGTCACTTTCTTCACATAAATAATTATATCAGATTCTACGTTATCTAATACAGATTTGTTGGTTGGCGGTGTCTATACCTGGACGCGCGCGGGGAACGACTGGCGAGCCCACGCCGCGTGCTAATAACGAATTGCAGCGTTAGCATTTTGTAGGGAAACGTGTCGTGTCGTGTGTGATAGATTCATTCAAGAGTAAAGTTTATTTGTGTAATACTTGCCGGGTAAGCAACTTATACCCACGGGGAAATGCCGCTTGGCGGACAGCTAGTAGTCACTAAAAATACAACAACGAGACAAACTGATAGGCGCGATACTACGATGGGCAAGTAGAAGCAAGCTAGGGGACTACAATACAATAATTCACTACTCGACTTTGGGTGACATTGAATGAAAATAGAATTATTTTTAGTCAATAATTTTAAACTTAAACCTTTTTTGCAATTTATTAACCGATGAAAGTACTGAAACAATTATTATTAATGTTTATTTGTTTCCACTTGCAGACAGCTGATCTACAACTACCCGGAACAGTTGTTTGCGGACGCGGGCGTCATGGCGATTGAGCACGCAGACTTCGACGGCATCGAGCGTCTTGCGCTTGTCACTGGAGGAGAAATCGTGTCCACCTTCGACTCCCCTGACAAAGTCAAGCTGGGTCACTGCAAGGTTATTGAACAGGTCAGTTGTAAAGATGTACTAATAGACAGCTGTAGGAAGATAGGCTGTTTTCTTCGACGGCAACGAGTTGCTGGCACTGGTGACTAAAGGAGAAAGGGCAGAGTACACCGGCCTGCGTATGCAGCTCGTATGCAGCAAGTGTAGACGCGCGTACCAAGCGCGTACCGGTTGTAATGTAAGGGATTGTGTGGGCGATAGCTCACCGCTTTGTTGCGTAGTCCATTACGTAGGTCATACGTAGTTCGCAGAGCGTTGGAATGGCATTCTACTCCACGGCCTCAGTCATAACGGATTAGATATTTCATTTATCTATAATGAAAACAATAAAGCTTACAAAAATTATAATCCAATACAATAATGTCTAATTCCAGGTGTTGATCGGCGAAGAGAGCCTGATCCGTTTCTCGGGCGTGGAGCTGGGCGCGGCCTGCTCCATCGTCATCCGCGGCGGCACCCAGCAGGTCATCGACGAAGCGGAGCGCTCTCTGCACGACGCCCTCTGCGTGCTGGCCGCCACCGTCAAGGAGCCCAAGGTCGTCTATGGAGGAGGTATGATTATTCACGCGTTTAATCCTTGCTTTTTAGCTGTGTGATGTCCCATTTCTTACCCGTGGGTGTCGTAAGAGGCGACTGAGAGACTCAGGGTTTCAGATGTATTGCAACTTTAAGGGGACAACCTGCCACTATATTGATGCACGAATCATCTCAAAAGGCCCTCAATATTTGTCAAACGTGGCGATAGCGACCGTAATATTGCGGCCGTTAAAGTTCTGCCTACATCGCAAGGGATAGAGGCGTGATTGTGTGTGTGTTTGTGTGTGTGTGTGTGTTTGTGTGTGTGTGTGTGTGTGTGTGTGTGTGTGTGTGTGTGTGTGTTTGTGTGTGTGTTTGTGTGTGCGTGTGTGTGCACGTGTGCGTGCGCGTGCGCGTGTGTGTGGGTGTGGGCATGGGCGTTTGCGTGTGCGTGTGCGTTTGCGTGTGCGTTTGTGTGTGTGTGTGTGTGTATGTTATCCCTTGCGGGAGGCAGAGCATTACTTCTATAGTTGCAACTTGCAATAGTCCACTGCTGGACATGTCTCTCCCTGATCGAGGGGTATTGCCGTACTCACAACGCTTAGCAGACGGATTGGCGAAATTTGTAAATAATATTCACAGGGAACGCTGCTGCCCATTCCCTGGCTTCATCCCTTAGTCGCCTTTTACGACACCCACGGACAGGAATGGGGTGATGTTATTCTAAGCCAATATCATGTTGGGCATTATCAATGTGCCTTTTTACTAAAACTAACCATACACATGTAACACAACATTTTTTTCTCTTGGCATGAACTCGATGTTATTTTATTTACCACCTAACGTAACATGTTGTTTGGTTAGCTTGGCCAGCCCCGAGGCAGTGCTTTAGGGGCTAGTTTTAAGTTTTTAGTCCACCTGAGCCACGTTTACAGTAGCTTCATAAAAGTGTTATGGTTAAAATTGATAATATTTGACCATCAAAAAGTTAAATGTAAAATTTACTACTTTGAATAAAAATTAAAAATAAGTACCCTGCAGCAGCTCAGTGAATAAAGCAACAACTAAATTATCTAATTATCCTTGCAATGGCAGGTGCCAGCGAGATGCTAATGGCGGAAGCTGTGTCAAAGATCGCCGCGCGCACCGCCGGCAAGGAAGCCATCGCCGCCGAAGCGTTCGCCGTCGCCCTGCGCCGCCTGCCCGCCGCCGTCGCAGACAACGCCGGCTACGACAGCGCAGAGCTCATCGCCAGGCTCCGCGCGGCCCACGCACAGGGAGAGAACACCATGGGACTAGGTGAGACAGAGACAGCAGCATCCCCCGTCTCTCTCTGCCGCCGTCGCAGACAACGCCGGCTACGACAGCGCAGAGCTCATCGCCAGGCTCCGCGCGGCCCACGCACAGGGAGAGAACACCATGGGACTAGGTGAGACAGAGACACAAGCATCCCCCGTCTCTCTCTGCCGCCGTCGCAGACAACGCCGGCTACGACAGCGCAGAGCTCATCGCCAGGCTCCGCGCGGCCCACGCACAGGGAGAGAACACCATGGGACTAGGTGAGACAGAGACAGCAGCATCCCCCGTCTCTCTCTGCCGCCGTCGCAGACAACGCCGGCTACGACAGCGCAGAGCTCATCGCCAGGCTCCGCGCGGCCCACGCACAGGGAGAGAACACCATGGGACTAGGTGAGACAGAGACACAAGCATCCCCCGTCTCTCTCTGCCGCCGTCGCAGACAACGCCGGCTACGACAGCGCAGAGCTCATCGCCAGGCTCCGCGCGGCCCACGCACAGGGAGAGAACACCATGGGACTAGGTGAGACAGAGACACAAGCATCCCCCGTCTCTCTCTGCCGCCGTCGCAGACAACGCCGGCTACGACAGCGCAGAGCTCATCGCCAGGCTCCGCGCGGCCCACGCACAGGGAGAGAACACCATGGGACTAGGTGAGACAGAGACACAAGCATCCCCCGTCTCTCTCTGCCGCCGTCGCAGACAACGCCGGCTACGACAGCGCAGAGCTCATCGCCAGGCTCCGCGCGGCCCACGCACAGGGAGAGAGCACCATGGGACTAGGTGAGACAGAGACAGCAGCATCCCCCGTCTCTCTCTGCCGCCGTCGCAGACAACGCCGGCTACGACAGCGCAGAGCTCATCGCCAGGCTCCGCACGGCCCACGTACAGGGAGAGAACACCATGGGACTAGGTGAGACAGAGACACAAGCATCCCCCGTCTCTCTCTGCCGCCGTCGCAGACAACGCCGGCTACGACAGCGCAGAGCTCATCGCCAGGCTCCGCGCGGCCCACGCACAGGGAGAGAGCACCATGGGACTAGGTGAGACAGAGACAGCAGCATCCCCCGTCTCTCTCTGCCGCCGTCGCAGACAACGCCGGCTACGACAGCGCAGAGCTCATCGCCAGGCTCCGCGCGGCCCACGCACAGGGAGAGAGCACCATGGGACTAGGTGAGACAGAGACAGCAGCATCCCCCGTCTCTCTCTGCCGCCGTCGCAGACAACGCCGGCTACGACAGCGCAGAGCTCATCGCCAGGCTCCGCGCGGCCCACGCACAGGGAGAGAACACCATGGGACTAGGTGAGACAGAGACAGCAGCATCCCCCGTCTCTCTCTGCCCTCGTGGCTCCGATAGAAATGGGTAGGTAGTAAATCGTAAGGAATTGTGAAGAACGGCAAAAAAATACGTCGAGCGAAAGTAACAGCGAATCCAATTTTAAACAGAAAATTTGTCCTAAGAAATTTTAATGGAAAGTTCAAAACGATTTAATTATTATTACAGTGCGTGGTTATTTCATAATTAATCCATGACAATCATTGCAAACTAGACGACGGCGTTCTGTGTGATTTCTACCAATAGGCTAGATGCGTCCCGCGGAGAGAATTATCTCGCCCGCGAGTATACTTCAGATGCGTCAAATCGTATTGTGTTTATCAAAACAAGTTAAGAATTTGACACAAAGGATCGGTGTCGCGGACGTCTCTGTACACGTCATTATCATATAGAACTGCACAGAACTTCTTTATCGAACCAATCTTTACATTCACTTTATTATGCCACATTCTTTGCAGACATGGAAAACGGGCGCGTCGGCGACATGAAGACGCTCGGCATCACTGAGTCTTACGTCGTGAAGCGGCAGGTGCTGGTGTCTGCTGCGGAGGCTGCTGAGATGATCCTGCGTGTGGACAACATCCTCAAGGCCGCGCCGCGCCGCCGCGGGCCCGACCGCAGACCCTGCTAAATATAGCTTAATAAAACTTCTCGTAAATAAAGAATAATCTAAGGTCCGTATTTATAAATAGCACTAAACTCTTGAGATCGATCTCAAGAGCGGTTTTGACAAATATCATTCAATACTAACAGCATCAGTCGCAACCAAGATTGATCTCAGAGTTGAGTGCAGTTTAAAAATACGGACCTAAGAGTCAGTGCAAATCTAGTACCATTTAGTATTCCGTTTCCACTTGAACGTTGCAAATTCCTACTGAAATGGGAGTGGGCCGTTTTTCTCGAGATTTGCGCTGAACTTAACTGGCAATGGTCGTCCGTAAAACCATTTCATGTCCGTGTGTCTTTCGTGCTGCAGTTAGTGCTCGTATCTATAAACCGCACTCAACTCTGAGATCGATCTTGAGCGCGACTTTGAGATGCTGTTAGTATTGAACGAAATTTGTCGCTCTTGAGATCGATATCAGAGTTGAGTGGGATTTATAAATACGGACCAAAGATTCGGATTGACACAGCTCCGTTTATGCAATTTCGTCATTTCTAAGAAGTTGTTCTGTACGTGAAGCGCATTGCCAGAATTTGGTCATTGTCAGTTATAAGAATATTCTTTTATTTACCGTAGGTTACAATAGTTACAATCAAAAGTGGAATGTGCAAGATTTGTCTCTCCATCAAAGTTATAATTATTTTATCTGGTAATAAAATATTTCCTGGTGCTAGTGTCGCTACTTTTGATTGTAACTATGATTCATTGAAATATGTATAAATTTTGCATCTTGTAAAGTGAGGAATAAGGAAGCATTTATTTTGTAAGTGTCCTCTTCTCCTATTTTATTTCTTCACTTTGCGTTCACAGCTTTATATTCATACTCACAAACACAACATTACTTTGACTATCTTGTGATTTGTCACTTATTTTGCCTGTTAGTGTTGCTAGCAGATTGTTTCGTATTATTTGTAACGTGTTTTAGCATAGCTTTTAGTTTATCAGGCTGCGGTTGCCTTTAATGAAATGATGTATTAACAATTTTATTTATTTAACCACAACTAAAAAAAATGCTGTTTTCATTTTCTTGATCCTCCCCCTATCATAGTTATAAGTTTAACGGGTTCTTACCGATTTGTTTTCCCGATATCTTAGTAAAATGAACTCGTCGGTAAGAACCCGATAAAATGATAACTATGGTCTTCTACATACAACCTCAAATTACAACTACGGCTGGTTTCAGAGCGGCGCGTCTCAGCAGCGCTGCCCAGGCGCGCGCGGCTCGGGCGCGCGCCTGGGCAGCGCGTTCGCTGTGAAACGACATTCAGACGCGCGCGCTTCGTTGTGGTCACGGAGGAGAGTAACCAGTGGAGAACGCGTCGGTACGATTTTGTTCAAAACCAAGCTCACTGGTTTTTGCGGGGGGAGAGGTAATTATCGCTAGACGCAATTGGCTTTCGCAATGACCGCATATTTTGTAGAGATGGGAAAAATAAATATGTAAAATTATATCGATATTTTATATCACCGTTTAATAAGTTTACTCATATTATGTGTAAGAAAATTTATTGAAACATGTGCATGCTAATATTAATATAGCGATATATGTATATAAAAAAAATAAGTACCTACTTACATTGTAATTTTAGGGTATGTATTGAAATAATTGTACCGAATTGGAAACGACCTGTTACGATCATTTTGGATGGTAGGGCTGGTTGGCGAGACGATGCTGGTCAGCAGACAGACAGACGGACATGACAAGATGATATATTGACCTACCTATTGATATTTTGTTCTGATTTCATAATAAATGAAATAGTTACAAATTGACTCGAGAGTGTTGGTGTATTTTTAGGCGATAGGCTGACAACCTGTCACTATAGTGATGTAATACACATGTTTTCTGAAACAACCTTAGAAAACAAACATCAAAAATGTCATACGCGGCGATAGTGGCCGTATTCTTACCATTGGCCATTAACGCTCTGCCTACCCCGCAAGGGATAAAGGCGTGATATATGTATGTATGTATGTATGTATGTTACAAATTGATATTCGACTAGCGCAAGATCTTTTATTTATAATAATGAAACACGAAGTTTTGGCGCGGGGGGAATGCGTCCGCGCCACTCCATATACCCCGAATGCATTCATTCATATAATATAGTACATTGTAGGTAAGTTGTTAAGTACGTACATTAACATAATTCTTTTATGACGATCCCAGAATTATCGATAAAATCATTCTATACTTCTGAGAACAGTGGTATAGCACTAATACGAAGAAAGAGCCAGCTTACGTATGGAAACACCCGTGCGTTAGAAAGGGATAGCAATGAAAGACATCAACGGGAGCGCATCAGAAATTATAAATATGGAATTATTTTTCATTAAAATGAAATTTTGAAAGAATCAAGCATAAAAATGTTTACCTATGAAATGTTATCCCGTCTTTTGCGGAACTTGATGTTGTACTACGCTTTCCACACCATTTCACTGCACAGGAAGGCATTCTTGTTTACGTTTATACGCCAAAAAACGAAGCGCGGAACGTCCGTTCTTTCGCACAGTCTCAACCCGACTAATCAAAATTTTGATGCGTCAGCCTTATAAAGCATACATCAAGTGAGTGCGGTCGCCCCCGCATGCGTTCTCCACTGGTTATTGTCCTCCGTGGTTGTGGTGTACGGTCGAGTGCAGAGAATCATTATGCCAGCAAACGTAATCACTATATTAGCTATGTACGTTATATGGAAAAGAGTGCAACAACGACGTCTTAAAAGATTGCAAGTCGACGCTACTGGCAATCGAAGGAGATCCGACCGCGGCGCGGCCGAGACGCGGCCCAAGACGCGTCACTATGAAACGCTACATACAATCTAGTGTAATGCGAGACGCGCGCGGCTGGGCAGCGCTGCCGAGACGCGTCGCTCTGAAACCAGCCTAAGTGCTACGTTATTCACCTGAGCACGATACCGGACGTAGGTCTACGACCGCTACGGCTAGTTCTACGAGAGGTAGCTTATGTCTGCTCTCTCGGCGGTGGTAGAACCGTTCTACGAGATTCTAGGAACGTTTACTAAAATACTGCGCTACAGGCAGATCGGCTACGACCCGATTACAACCCCGTAGTAAAACTACGAGCTACGTCTATGGTGCGTCTCCATAGAGCGAGTAGCCTCAGCGGCGCATGCCGGTGTGGACATGTTTCGCCTGAGGCAGCGCATGCTCACGCTCGGGCGAACGCGCGCGGACCGATTATTCTGACTGCTATGGTTACGTGCTAAGCTAATCACGCGAGACACGAGATGCGTCCTACGCTTCGCTACGCCTGACTACGGCTTTCTTTAGGTGGATCACACACTTAACGCACGACGGAGCGCTAAAATATCGCAGCGTTCTGTCAGATCCATACTAGAAATGTCAATGCCTATACTAAACCGCTCAACCGCTGTTGCAGTAGCGCTATCATCGCGCAGTGTCATCCGTCGAGTGCGGTTTTAGTATGGGGAGTGACGTTTCTAGTATGGATTGGACAGACCGCTGCGATATTTTAGCGGTCCGTCGTCCGTTAAGTGTGCGATGCGCCTAAAGCATCATGTTATGAGTATGAACCGTAGCCTACTAGTTTTACCGCTACACACATAGGTACGTTTTTGATAATTATTAGGTACAATACGAAAAAAAGGCTAGTACTGCTACGAGCTACGGTTATTATGAGAAGTAAGGGAAACCTTGGGAACCTTTTGGAAACACATAGGTACTAAAGTCTTTCCAAGCGTTTAAATTAATTTTTGACAGCAGGACGTCATTCTAAGTAAATTGGCGTGAAAAGGGCAAGAAAAATATTGTTTTCACCTCGTAATATCTTAGAGCATTCTACACATGGAGATGGCAACGCTGGGCTTTATCGTTGTGTGCTTTACGTATTTATTTATCTCCCCTCCCTCAAAAAGCGGCAGACAAATTTGTTCGGTAATTGACTGTTAACCATCTCTATGTTAAATAGGTAGGTCTCTAGGTTGTATAAATACAAGAAACTATTTATATCAAAACCTTTTCCACGGGGTCACGAAAAATTTTTATCCACACGGCCGGTAATAAAATTACTCAGGATGCAGTCAACAATATCTATAGACAGACAGATGGGTAGAAATAAAAGAAGCTTCTGTTATTTACTCTTTCCATAGTAATAAAATAAATTCAGTTTCAACGAAAAATCTTCGGCTATCTCGCCGAAGGGGGGACGATAATAGAATTTTCCTTTATTATTTGATTTACCTTCTCCTACAATTTTATGTCGTCTTTACACTGTTATCCTCATACGATTGGGACGCGGACCTTTTACACGCTAAAGTATTTTACGCGTTCGTCTTCAAATAATCCCAAATCTCGTTGAGCCTTTGTAAATCGAGTTTCCAGATTTTCATTTAATTATGTAAAATATCTTTGGAGGTCGAAAAATAAGTAGGAAATTTCTTTTGAATAATTAGGTTGGTAGTTGACATTAGATTAGCGCCGCGGGGTGCCGGGCGGCGGCGGCATGCGGCACCGCGTCGCTTCACGTGAGCACAGACACCGAAATAATCATACTACCGCATTCAAATAGTCCGCCAACATGCGATTGTGCTAGTTTATGGAAAAGGCAATTCAAATATTGCTATAATTATGAGCCATTTCGTTTCCACTGAGGCTAATAAAGCTCACGTATCCAAGGCTTCGCAGAAACATTTAATTTTTATAACTATTAGTTAACTACTTGAGAAACTAGTTCGCTCTAATATAGGTCGCCGTGTTTACTTGTTTATTAGGTAAGTTAATAATACCCAGAGAAACAACTGCCACAACAGGCCAATTTGTAAGGAAAAAAGGTGGAATCACGTCGCGAGGCGCGAGGCACGTAATGCAGGTGAGGTTGGTACACAAATCGACTGTGACGAAGACAAACATAAATGGTACACTTTACGTATCGTGTTACGGGAATTTGTGGGGTGAATCGGTGTGAGCGCGACTCCAAACTGACAGCTCGTTCATTTTTAACTCCCGCCCCACCGTGTCGGGGACGACGACAATTTGGATAAATGGTAGATCCGCCGCCGACCGGCTGAATTATTCAGCGGCGCCTCCTGGCATCGCTTCTTCACATGACAGGGAGAGGATTGGACAATAAAGTGGAATATTTAGAGAGTAATCACGTACGCAACATACGAGCAAGTGGCTCGTCTGCCCTGGAAGTGCGGCGCCTGCCCGCCGCCGCCTCTCGAAGTGGCATTTCTATTTGTGTCGGCTGTTTCGCTGATATGAATATTAGCTACGACTCCTGCATTCACACGTAACATGAAAACTTTATTTGATCTCCCCATTTTTCTATCGATGGTGAATTTTGTAAACCTACTTCTTACAAACCTGCTTAGTAGGTATGAAGCTTATTCCCGAAATATATTAAAATGGCTAAATCCAACGCTAAAAACCCACAGAATGAGCTAAGTATTTCAATAGTAGTGCATGATAAAATGGCAGACGTTGAAAAAGCCGGCTTTGGAGTGCATAATGTAAACTAATGACGAATGTTGCCGGTCGCCGACTGCCTAGCCTCGAATGGCATGCGGCACAAAAACCCGCCGCAACGTAATTGTAAGAGGGAATGAAGTTATAAGCCTCTGCTCACTTTATACTAGGATTTTTCCCACTAAAATCCACTGAAATGAATTCGCGACAATATGCCAAGCGTTTCGGCTGTGGCCAACAGTTGGATTTTAATAGTTAATGGACTGTGTTAAAGCTCCATTTTAAACAACTTTGGAAATAGGTAAGGTAAGTACCATTTACATAGTTCACACTTAACTTATTTACTACTTATCTAGTTTGTTATGATGGGCCGATTTTTGGTGTCAGTGGGTTTTTGAACTAACATCTCTGCCGAATTAGTAATGGGTGAATAATACAGGGCATTAGGGACAGCCCTGACACTAGGGTTAAGGGGTTCATCGGGTCGTTGGACGACTTGGTGTACCACATGAAAAGCAAAAAAGACCTGTAAATCTGAGAAGAAATCTTTACTCAGTAGCAGATCTAATTCCAATGGCCATTCTGATCGGCCGACTTAGGTAAGAGGAAGTACAAGTTTCGCGAAATAGTTTTCTTTTCGCGTTTATCTTTCTTAAACAGTGGAATTGGCCGGGGATCCACCGGGATAATTACCTCGCCTGTTTAGTTAGTTTCTTACTTAAATAACGCTAAGAGCAAAGAAAGATTCAGAGAGAACCTTATGCTTACATATTACATGAGCATAGTAGTAAAATATTCGCTTCACGCACATCTGAAGCAAATTCAAACTCAATCAATATAGATTTAGGCACAGTTGGTGAAGGAAGCTCATGCAAAATAATATAAAATATTTTTTCACACGGCTAATCACTTCACAAAAAATGCCACCATAACGTTAACATACAAAAAATACAATTCTTATAACTATTGAAAAGTTTTTGTGAAGAAGTGACGAATCTTCCTAACTCTTCAGGCAGATCATCTTAAACCCTATTTTCTCTTTTTATTTAAAAAGAAGAAGATCAGGAGTTGCGGGTGGAGCTGATAAAACTGGTTATGGCTTTTAGAATTAATGTAAACCCTATTTTTACGTTAGGATATGATATTATTGACGGCCCACTGATAGCTGTTTGGTTTGAGTTATCGAGACTACTCTTAATGTTGGTTGTATTTCCTCTTGACAGTTCCTTGGTCTGAGAAATAACGTGAACCCTATTCTCTCTTTTTCTTTTTGTAATTAAGATGTGGAGTTATGGACGGCGCACTGATAGCTTTTCGGGTTCGCGCATGGAATAGCCTTTCGGAGATCCATTTCCATTAATTATAGGACAAGATTTAGTTCTTTGTTGGAAACTTGGAGAGATTAGATAGATACCTGTGTGCTACAATATAGCCGTAATGAGTAACCGCTCATTTCACTACTTTATTTCCTTTTAAAAGAACGAAGTTGCATTAATTTTCAAACTATCGCGGTTTTTACGCAAAATAGGCGCATGTAGACGTTGAGTTGCGGAAAATAGCCCGTTTTACCATTTTATCATTACCATCGCGGTTGTTTACAGTATTCATAGTGTAGTGTGTTCAATCATAATGTAAGTAATGCACTATAGTCTGTAAGTTTAGGTACTTATCTTTTAGTATACAAACTTTGTACTAAACTGACAGTTCTGAAGTGTCACTTTCATACTATAATAAACTTACAGACTATAATAACTTCAACTACTGTCAAAGGTACGCACTTACCTAGTACCTATTGGGCATGATATTATTGTATCACCTCAAGTACCATAGAATCAGTGATCCTATTTATCATAAGCACAAATTAAGCAGACAGAGGCGCACGGGGCCTGGGAGATTTGACATCAAACTTATATGACAAAGTCTTGGTTGTAGACAACTTAGAAATCAAAGATAATGTGGCTTAAACTGGGTATCTACGGTGGTCTAAGCACACCCACTCGTTTAACCACCAATATATCGCACTATGCATCGTAAGCGTAATGGTAACGGAGCGATTGAAATAGGACCGATTAACGCCAGAGCGAGGGATAACAGCGGCATTAGTGGCGCGTGTCCATATTCGACCACACGACCGCAACAGCGAAATTAACGATCGCAGCCCGATATCGCATCGACACGAGATTACTGCGTAAGCTCTAATTGGCCCCGTTCGGCTGCCCGTGATCGCCCGAGATCGCGCCACTAAATAGAGATTTGCGCGAACTAAGCCCCGCTGAGCCGGCGGTCCCACCAGCGCGCCGCACCTTCACACAAATAGGTCAATGGGCACAAACAAACCTTACTCAGAATCCTCCTCTATTTATATTTACAACACACAAATATTTCCCCAAATCACGGCTTAATAGCACAGGTAATCCTACTTTGTGACCTGCGAAATTAACTATCAAGTTTTAGCACCGCGTAACTGCCTTTACTGCGCCCTATAGTCGAATATAAAAGCGAATTGGTCTAAAATTTGCCGCCAGTTTAAGTCTCAGACGGTTAATCGTCATGGTCGATAAATTCCATTGTTGGCCGTAGATTACGTAAAGTTCGGTAGAGTTTAGTGAGCGAGTCTTCCAGGAACAATACGTAAATTAATGATCAAGTGTGCCTCTAGCATTGTCACGAGTCAAGTTGAAGTTCCCGGCTCCCCGCGGGTAACTCCGCTAAGTAATATTGTTTCAACGCAGTAGCTGGCTGGCAGACAGTTTGGCAGCTTCTCCACTCTGCATGATGTATGTTAATGTCACGTAAGAGATTATTTCTTGGCACCGGGACATGACACCGCTCATACGATTGTTTGCTGAGCTATCTAGCATCCGGGTGAGTCAATGCCTGGAATACTTAGCTAAATATGGAACTAGCTTTATCGCCCTCTCCAGACACTGCTCCGTTCAAACATGCATAAAGAAGAAGGGATATGTTTAGACCGTTTTGTAAGTACTAAAGAAAGTTTATTTATGTTGAGAGCCTTCTCGATGGTTATATGAACTTTTGTTTAATAGCATTTCTGTCATTTATTAAGATACTCGTTCGTAGTTCAAGCAAACCTATCCTTCAAATGTGAAGTCGTGGCCTCTACAAATTCGTCTAAGTGCTGCACTTAGAAAAATACAACAGTTTCACAAACTTCACGTCTCCCACCGATTCGATTCGCCAACTTCAAAGTGTGTTATTTCTTCCAGGCAAACTTTGTTGAGAGGAACCGGCAAACTGACTTACATTGACTGCGGGACGCGTACCTAGATACTGTTTGTTGCACGTGAGTATAAACTTCAGTTCAGACTGCCAAAAGGAAAACAATCAGTTTTAGACCGGTAGTTTCCAGCTATTCTTTATACCTAGGTATAGTATGATAGCCGTTTATCTCACAAATTTATTCGTAATCTAAATCGGTGGGCAAATTGTAGACTAAAGTGTTTGACTCTGGGTTTGGAAGATGAATCGCTGCTGTAAAAATAGTAATTAATATATTAGACATATATTACACTAGCGGGTGCCCGCGGCTCCGCCCGCGTAACAATGAATTATAACATTATTTGGATTAGCACCTGGAAATGTTCGTTTTCGGTTCCGTGCATGAAAGTCCAAAACGACTAGTCTAACCACACGTTTCTGAATTTTTTTACTTGATGTTTTTATAGTCAAAAATATAATGTGAATTTTTGTGGTTATGCGGTGGAATCGATAAGTAAAGTAGAGGGTGAGAAACGAAAGTTTCAGAAATAAAGCTCCTGGAGTGATCCATTTAAATAGGAGAGATAAGTACTTAAAGTTATTTTGAATATCATTTTTATAGCCTGCACCCGTAAATAAATAGTATGACCAGAACATTGATACTAACGTAGAGCTAACATACCAAAACTCTTTTATATCAGTGATTTAAAACAATAAAGGAATTTCTCGTAACTGCTATTGGGGGATATGAAAACTTCTTTCATTTGTTTGTGGTCGGAGTTGAACTTTCTCGAGACCATTCACTATGCTGGGACGAGCTCTCCATAAACCAAAAACACAAAGGTTTTACGAGCTACATTAAGCTAATGGAAGCATACTGATATTGCTTATCTGGCGTATGTGTAGTTTGTGCACTTTCATGTAAAAGTGCATAACCTAAATAAACTAGTGTTGGTATGTACCAACACGTCTTTATTTAAGTTTAGTTGTCTGTCCCAATGGCGTAGCGGATTATATGCCTGCCTTCTACGCCGAGGGTCGTGGGTTCGATCCCCACCGGCCACAAATATTTGTTAAGTCAATTTCCAAATATTTGTATTGAGTCTGGGTGTTTTCTATGTATAATATGTATTTATTTACAAAAAAAAGTATATATGTATTAGTATCAGCTATCTAGTTCCCATAGTACAAGCTTTGCTTAGTTTGGGGCTAGATGGCGCTGTGTGAATTGTCCAGGATATTGATTATTATTATGTTGGTACTCTTTTCGAATCTCGGGCCCACAGGGACCCGGTCCTTTGAGGCATGTGTGGGGCCGAAGCCAACAGCACAGAGGCCTTTTTATACCAAATAATCTAATTGTGTGATGTGTACATCAAGCGCATACTCGCTCTGTCTGCACTATAAAGTACACCCAGAGCCAGCACACGCAATATTGATTATTATTATTATTATTTACATTGTATAGTAGCTTTGGTTTTCAAGCAGTTGTGTATGTGGGCTATCCATTTACCTAAGTTACAGGACTAATTTCATTTGAGTGTACGTACATTTGAGTGTACGTACCTGCCTACCTTAATGTAATTAAGTTTATTGAATAAAGAAATTATCTTATCTTAACACTAAAATAAGGCCGTTTGAATATGTTTGACAGCTGTCAAAATCATGTTAATGCTCTGTAATAAAGTTTATTTTTCTCTTTTGACATATCCTTTAGTATTGGTTTGACAACTGTAAATATGGCCTATTCGAACGGCCATACTTTTAACACCTAATTATATGTAGCGGGAGAGAAAATAGTGGTAAGGTGAAATCTAAATGGTTCATTTTGGTACTTCTGAAATATCTTTTTACTACCTGTTCCTGGTAATAAAATGCAGTAATTTTGACGAAGTTGTAAAAGTTCTAAGTTCCTGAGGTAAATACATAGTACATTAAACTACCTTTTTTACTACCAGAAGTATTTTTTGTTTGACGTTTATGTATGGCCCTTGCGTTAATTTTCTACTTAAGCGGTTTTTAGATATTTCCGGGCTACGTTTCTCTGATTTCACACAAATTACAAATGTACCCCTTTATTGTTTTGCTGATAATCACCACTTTTGTAGATATTGGCCTCAATCACACTTCAGCGCAAAAATAACGCTACGCTAACGTATGCGCCTGTCAGATGCATACTTGAAACGTCACTCCCACATACTCCCAATACAATAACCGCTCTGCGATGCGAATCTGCAAAAAGATTGTACAATATATAATATCTTATAACAACGATACGAATTTATGTGAGTACCCATAACTCCGACGTCAGGGTTCTGGTTGTTAGAACGTGCATTGAGGTCGCTGATGTGTTCATTCCGCAGACCAGAGATGTCATGCGCGCGCATGCGTAGCGAACGACGCAAATGTCATTTTCTCTGTGGTTCATTCGCATGATTAGACATACCGTAATCATTTCCAAATGTACCGGGGTGAATTGGTGGCTTCTAGCCATGCAAAATATCATATATCCCCATTTATAGATTATACTATAAGCAGCATCTAGACTTATAGACGGAATCAACCAGTGCCGGTTTTTTCTTACAGTATCTGTAGGTATCTGTCAGTATCAACACCAATATAATTTGATACCTCTTATAAGTAGCTGGATATGCTATTGATAGACCTAGATACCTGTATATCGCTGGGTTTGAAATAGAATTGCCCTGTAGCCCTGCGGCATACGGTTTGCAGCGTGTACGCAGAATTGGACAGATACAGATGGAAATTCTAGCCTTATTCCACGAAATTCAGTGGTGCGATGATATTTTTAGCTGAAACTTCCCTATTCACAGTTTGATTAGTAAGAAAACAATAAAAGTTTTTTATTTAGTATAATGTTTCGCTATCGTCTATAAAAGCGATTTCTATAGGTAATATTCAAAACTGCTGTGTTCCTGTGTGATGCTGGCTTAGCCCCATCTCTTTCCCGTGGGTGTCGTAAGAGGCGACTAAGGGACTCGAGGGTTTAATGTGTATTACAACTTTAGGCGACAGACTGACAACCTGTCAACAGTGATACACGAATCATCTGATAGGGCCTTCAATATTTGTCAAATGTGGCGATAGCGACTGTATTATTACGGCCATTAACGCTCTGCCTACCTCGCAAGGGATCAAGGCGTGATGTGTGTATGGTATGTATTGTTCAAAACGAGTTACTTTTATATCCGTAAATCACACCTTAAAGCCCAGATTTGTTTGTAAATACTAGGTGAGAGCGTTACTACGCGTAAAATACCAATTTTCAGTCTGACTAAATCGAAATTTGATTGCAAGCGTTTGTGAATAAGGCCCCGTGCACGAGTCCCGGCGGCCGTGAAATTGAATTAGCAACTCATTAGTGACGCCAATAAAACGGGACCCGCCGGTCGCCACCCTCCGGCCAGCTCTCTGTGTCGGCAAACACACACGCACGTGTCAATACTACATATTACCCGCATTTCATGCCTGGTGCGTATTCATCCATTTGTGGGTTCGATGATGGTACTATCTATTATTATCTATCTATCGATTATTATTAGCGTCATTCGCCAATACACGCTTGCATTATTATCTCAGGCAATGATGGAGTGGCGGTAGCCCAGACTGCTTTTTTTAAACCTTAAATGTAAGTCCAAGTTTCTCATAATTGGAGTGCTTATTTTTCTTTGTAGTGTAGTATGGAATCTACCTCCTAGAAGTTCTCACTGCTTCGTATGGTTCTGCCTTCTGCCTTATTACACAGGGTTTAACCATCTTCTACTTTATCCATTATGTGAATGTGACCCCCCGACGTGGCCAAGGATAAAGTCAAGTGCAATTCCATCATTAATAAAAAAATGTATCCCTCGGCAACCAACCTTTACTTAAAATTAATGGATTTAATTCAGAGGGATACATTTCATTTATCTTAGGTTTCCAACATAAATAAATTACACAGAAAGTACTAAAAAGTTTCCAGACTCATTCAAGGGTAGCATCTTAAAATTGTTACGACTTGCCATAAAAACAGCTGGTTAAAATTACGAATCAAGAATTTAGACTAGACTTGAGGTCGTGCAGGTAATAAAGCCAAGTAAATCTGGAAACAGATGTGTACGCGTCAGAAATATTTCAAAGCGGTAAAGCGGGACTCCCCCGGGCAGAGGAGGGTAAACTCTTGCGAATTATAGGCACTTAGTTTAAACGATAGCCGCCGGGATTCTAGCTGTTTCGTTACATTCACTACTCCGACAATTTTACCCAATTTAATCACCGAATTGCCATTAACACAGTTCCTTAAAGAACGGATGTTCATCAAAGCAGAGTGTTCGGTTAAACGTACATATGGGAACGTGCCAATCAAGGCGCTACGCCTCAAAAGAGAAGTGAGGCAAGCGTTAATTTTGTTAATGTATCTTGTTAAGATCGGCACGGATTCCCGCTCCGCCAGCGAATAAATTAAGGTAACATTAAAAGCAAAGACGCGCTCATACCTTTAATGAACTTACGTATGAATTTGACGGGCGTAATCTCGTAGGAAATTCCCCGTCTAATCTTGATATGTGCGGAATCGACTCTGGAGTTAATTGAGCAAAAAAGGAACGTGGATTCTTTGTGAGTTGGGGTTGCCGGCCACGCAGCGTTCAGGATCAAATGAGGCAGACTGGAATCAATCAGAGAAGTTTGTTTACGCTCCAAGTTTTGCAGCTACTGGAGGCAGCCCCCGTTGCGGACAACATTTCGTGAGATTGTCTCTAACATCCAGCCTTCAGACGTTTTAGACCATTTCCAGGGTGCATGTTACTTTACACAGATATAGAATCTAATATACCAAGTTGTGTACAAGATTTTATTTTATTGTACTATACAAGCACAGCTTATACAGCTTACACAAGCAATGCAAGTTCAAAGCATAAAGGTCTAACACAACGTGAAACAAGGTTTTATTCGTTTGAGAAAATTCCCATAGGGATTGGTTTATTTCTCTTGTTTAATATTCTCATAAGTCTATTGATCAATTGGATATTGGAACTAAGATCATAATATTTAGTATTAATTCGTAGTAGGTAATAACAATTTAGATCCTATGCCTTCGTAGTAATTAAAATCACTGTTTGTTGGTATGTTCTGCTTAGTATTTTCATACGATATGAGACCAATCATATGTTCCTATGATCTTGGTACAAATAACTATTATATTATTAGACGAGAGTTTACTGCCAAAATTGGCTACAATAGCCATCTCCGGGCGCATCAGCGCCGATCTGATTAGGAGTCGAAGTGGTCGCCATGGCCGAAATCGGTCGGAGAGATCATCATCATCATCATATTATTAGCTCAATTTCTTTTTGTTCTCTCAAGTGGTTTTTCTAACCTTGCTGTGCTAGCCACTTCCAGCACCCCAGAGCTGGGTCGTGCATTTGCCGCGAGTGCGCTGCGTCCCAAGTTAATGTTGCGTGCAAAGTTATGGCCCAGTTTGTAACTGCATGCACCAACTTCGTGGCGTGGGCTTCATGAGCTTCTCGAGGAATTCATGACACGCAGCATTAAATTCTAGTGAGACCTTACACATATAATTTCAACGCTATCCATTCAGATTGCGACAAAAGAGAGTAAGTACAAAAGATGGCCGACCCCGTCTAGACAGTAAATCGGACAATCTTTATAGAGGGTGTTAAAAGTGCTGCGATATTTTAAATTACGAAAAAAACGCAAAATACGTACAAGTAAACACAGCTCGGAAAACTTTGTACCTTTCCTACGGCGCTCGCGCAATAAAAGTTACAATGTAACTGGAAGGAGGTGAACTTGACTTTACCGGTATGTCGCGTTTTGAACTGGAATTGAACAAAAAATTTAAATAAAATGTTTCTCATAATAATTATTGGTAATTTTTTTTTATAACACGCTTAACCCCTGCGTTATACCTATATAACTCATGGCTTAAAGAAACGCAGTACTTTTTTTAACACCCTGTCTGTACATAAACAAAATCCAATCCTTCTTATATCGCGTAGGTTATCTATTCGATGAAAGTTGTTGTGCTTGAGGTGACGATAAATAAAAAATGCTACTACACCTACGTCATTTCAAATAACAAAGCTACGAACTATTCTATATTATCGGATATTTAAATAGCCGTGAGTATATTAAAATCTATTAAAAACAACGAAGAAAGCAAAATATTTGTCCACGTTTTGTGGTGTGCACTTGTTTTATTGTGTCTCGTAAAAGCCATATCTACTTCCTGTACTGTGTACCTACAAATTACAGCAATCCACACTACGCACAGTTCAACGGCGGCAGTTTGTTATTTTCCACTAGGTTAATGATTATTGTTCCACTAAAACTTTTTGTGTATGAAACACGACTCGTGCGGCCCGTAATGAGGTTCAACGGTCTATTGTTGTACTTACTTGAAGGGAAAACGTCTGTTACAACAAAATAATGGCTAAGAACACATTACCGCTTTTCTTCAGCTCCTTTTTAAGGTTGAAGAGTAACCCTTTGCCACTAATTGCTCTGTGGGAAGCGCCCCACCTGCGCCCACCACTCTCCTACTATAAACAAAATAAACTGAGAATTAAAACATTAAAACATTAAGATTGGATGGCTTACCATCGAACACGCTCCGTTGCTCCTACTCTCTGTGAAAACGAGGGAGATTATTATCTATGACAATGATGAGCTGTGAAAATGAACCTCTACATTAATAAGTTGTCGCTAGGTGAGAACGTAATACGGTGGTGGAATTAATGAATGAAAGGAGAATAAAAGAGTACGTTTAAAAGGCGGTAAAAAGCGCACTGAATTTTCTTAAAATATTTTTTCAAGTTAACTCTATCTTAAATCGATGACGTCGCTCATCTGACAGCGAGAGCGCTATTCCCAAATTCAAAATTGATATTCAAAATCGAAAAATAATTTATTCTCAAAGAAAGCAATAATGTGTAATGCAGTGTGAATCCAATAAGCTCGGGATTATTCTCAGGCAATTTCAGAAGGCGCGATATTTAAATCACAAGAATTCATCGAACCATTCATTCGGATTATCGCGATGAATTTTTTTAACGTCGCCGGAGGGACGAATAAAGTGAAATATTTAAAGCAGATGACAATATTTTAGGAAGAATAGGTTTATTTTTGAAATGAGCCGGTCGTAAATCGCGCGGCTGCAATAACGCAGGGCGGGCGCGCACGGGGCCGGAATATAAAACGCACATCACATTAAAAAGCTGCTTACTATTGATAACATTGCACATACGTTTTCTACGCGTGCCCCGCGCTGCTATCGGTGTGCGTGAGTAAAGGGATACGTTACTTAGGGGGATCCCACATTTAACGCACGACGGAGCGCTAAAACATCGCAACGATCTGTCAGATCCATACTAGAAATGTCAATCCTCATATTAAAACCGCTCAACCGCTGTCGACGCAGCGGTATCGCAGTGTCGTCCGTCGAGTGCGGGTTTAGTATGGGGAGTGACGTTTCTAGTATGGATCTGACAGACCGCTGCGATAATTTAGCGCTCCATCGTGCGTTAAGTGTGCGATCCGCCTTAAATACTTTCTGTAACTGGAAATCCCAAACACAAGTCGGCACGACTGATAGCACTCTAAACTTTCACACCGCATATTATACGCTACACAATCTTTTAAAAAAATCTGCCCAGATTATTTTATTGTTTCTTATTTTCCTAATAAGTTGTCATATGCCATGTCTACTAACTGCTATCTCAAATTTTGCGACCTTTCCATTAACGGATAAGTACAACAATAGATTCCATACACCATTTCATATTTTTGCAATTCAAACGGAAAATAAATTTCGTCGTAAAAAGAATATGTGTGCAGATGTAAAGACAGATTTATGTTCTAATTAGTCGTTGGTAACGGAACGTTGCAGACCTCCGTACCTACCGTAAAACGGATTTATGCGACCTCACACTGCTTGTTTGCTCACATTGTTCCATGTATAATGATTTAGACGCGACAGGTAAGTGCTAAAGTACCTTCAGTATTTTTATCTTTTAAGAGTCGCTGACGAAAATTTTTTTCTTATTCTCTGAGGAAATTAGCTGAAATGCCGCTACCTACGCATTCTAAAGTAATATTAAATGTCTCGCGTAAGTAAATAGCTTCACGCAGAATTTTGTAACAGTACTCAGTACCTTTTTGTTTCGCATAAAAGTTTGTTTGTCTATCAATGGACCTCGACAAACCGTTACAAATATGCACAGCCATTATCAATTCACACCCGGTGGTTTATAACAAAGGGTTCGGTCGCGGCGCCGTTTTTGCTCCTCTCCGAACGAACAACAAAGCCTCGTCTATAAACCTCTTTTGATATTTATACTTTCACAAAAACAATGGAAAACCTGAAAGAGTTCACGGAATCTTTTCCTTTTGTGTTATTTGAAGCAATTAGCATTGTTTAACATCTTAATTGGGTGAACCTTGATGTAACCACTATGCAGTTACATCCCGAATGTGGTCGTTCAACTGGCGGGCCTGTACTGTACCGACAGGAAGCCATTTTGAAGTTAAATTAGCAAAGTTTGACGCGCGGTCCGACTTGGTAAACTACGCCAGCAATAATTCTGCATAGCGTGGTCTGAAGACAATCACCTGCTACTTATAATTAGCAAGTTTCGGCTCAGCTGTTCATTCTGTTTCGAAGTGGAGCGATTCTCACGTATAGTTGTACTGAGTTTACGTTAAATCGGTTTACGATCCGCGAAGTTGAACCTACTTAGAAGGTAGAAGGAAAAATTGTTCCATGCAAAGTTAGAAAGCGCCCGTCCCATATTAGGTAGATACTAAACCTAACCTAGCGAGAACTGAAAGTTTCAAATAGAATTATGATTCTTAGCTTTGTAACAATAGAACAATTCTTGATAGAATTGCTGTTGCTTTATACAATTTAATAGAAAAATTATAAATCCGTCTCGTGTTCGTTGAGCCACTAGTGCCTTTGTGTCTGCAGGCACAGGCACAGGTGCTCGCGCGCCGATTGCTTCCTCGTCTAATGAAATACTACTCCCAGGGCACTCTTCGCGCGATGCCCCTCAAATCGAAACAGGAGATTATCGTGTCTGGAGATTTCGATCTAATCTTATACTTTTCATTAAATTGAACGGACGTCTCAAATCGCCTTAAAGTTACGTACCAGCTGCTTGGTTGGTGGCTAGACTTCAGCTCCAAGGCTTCATCGCGTAGAGACTAGGACGACTCTACGATCTTTGGTACGATACAAACGTGCTACATCTCACGGGGCCCTAACCGCATGATATTAATTTGGACCCCCTTTCTCGGGACACCGACAGCCTTATAAGATTAGAATAATTTTCTCATTCCGAGGAGTTCCCGCAAACGCCACCAGCAGTTTAATTAAAACTAACAGTTGTCTCACACAGTCTTATCCGGCAATTTGCGAGGTATTACAGGCCGAACTTCGTCCACAAATTATCTTGACTCCATTTAACAAAGCGGTTATGTTAATACGATCCACCAGATTGAGAAGAATGTTTTTGTTATAAGACGCGTGTAGAAAATTACGTCAAGGTAAAATATGATATTTAATTTAATCCAGCCAGTGTGGTGCGTCCCGGGAGCAGTAGAAGCGACGGCCATTAAAGCCTGGCGCAAATGAGGTTTTTATAGGCATCATAACACTTACAGATGTTGGAAACCAACTATTGAATTAGTGATAGCGTTTAATATACGGAGTTTACGTCCGCGGGGCAACGGTTTCCCACTTGATGCTTCCTAAAATATTTAATTTACTCAAGCGGCGCGGTGTAAAACTGTAATGTTGTGTGAATTTAAAGTCTCCATTATGATGCAGTAGTTTGAAGACTAGGTGGATCGCATACTTAACCTCTACTTAACGCACAACGGACCGCTAAAATATCGCAGCGTTCTGTAAGATCCATACTAGAAATGTCAATCCCTGTACTAAAAGTGCGGTTTTAGTATGGGGAGTGACGGTTCTAGTATGAATCTGACAGACCACTGTGATATTTTACAGGTCCGTCGCATTTTAAGTGTGCGACGCGCCATAGCTGAAAGCTTTAACTATTATTATTTATAAGTTTACTAGGCATATCAGTGAAATGCATGCGAAAGCATGACGGGCGCCAAATAAAATAAACTGCTTCCATATGTCCGAATAAAGCCCGGTTGTCTCCATGCATATAAGATTCACTTGCCCCGTTTCATGTAGAGGGTGTGTGAATTTAATTAAATTGACCAAGGCAATGTTCTCGTAATAATAGAGTCATTGATTTTGGCCGTGCAGATTAGCATGTAAAGAAATTCAATTTCATGCTTCTCACAGTAAATTAAACTGTCCACGTAAATAATTAAGAATACGATCAAGTTTTACTATGTTTTGAAACATATTTTTCTGAGTTGTGCTAACAACTTTAGGCGATAGGATGACAACCATGTCACTATAGTGATAGTAGTGATAAATGAATCATCAGAAGTGCCCACAATATTTTGTCAAACGTATCGATAGCGACCGCATTTTAACGGCCGTTATTGCTCTGCCTACCCCACAAGGGATAAGGGCGAGATATGTGTACATATGGTGTATGTGCTAACAATTTATCTCCACCAAAACTAAATCTTCAATAACACTTACAGTTAGATACATCCTGTATGTTAGGCATGAATCTAGTCTGACTCCGGCAGGGGCGGGGGCAGAAGTCCTCTACTCGGGGAACCCCTTATCTTTCCTATGAAATAAAGGAAAAGCACCACTTTCCCTGCAATATCTTATGCGTACGAGTGCTTATGAAATATGAATTCTATCTCACAAAACATATTATTTCGTTATTACTGAATATATTGCTACACGTTTTGCTGTGAGATGGAATACGACCTCGTTTATAAGCCTAAATAAAAATGGCGTATGGAACGGATGTAACGCCGAACCTAGCTGTTAAAATGCAAATTTAAGTGATCTCGATGAGATATTATGACAAGGGAAAACATTTTTTACAAGCCTTTGGGAGTTTTATGCTCCCTTCATCTTCGTCGTCTTCGTAATAAACAATTTGCCGAAAAATTCAATAAATTCTTCGTTGGAACAATAATAGTAAACATCTTTTAAGTTGGATTATAATTTCTAAAAAATATCTTTTTCATGAGAATGCGTGTTTTTTGTCTCAAAGAGAAATGTACCTATAAAAATATTGATTTCAAATAGTTAAGCAGCATGTTTCGTAGTATTTTTTTGTTATAAATAATATTTTCGCGTCATATTCATTTTGGCATAATACCTGTATGTACTATTTTCGACTAATTTATTTATGTCTAACAATTTTTTTGTATAATGGTTTTGACCATGTTGTTTTATAGAGTAGGTATTATTATTCCAATGCACATTGTGCCATTCTATATTCTGTGTAGAATTTTTATGGAAACAGATAGGGAATAGTTTTTATGATTAAATACTAATCCGCTGTTTACCTACGTGAGAGTGTTCGAAGAAACTTACCCCCATCAGTGGCTATTGTTATAGTTTGGCAGAGGCGGCTGGAGAATGCAGGAAGAAGAGTTTGGGCTCTCCTCCGCAGTTTGGCGGCCGGTAGTCCGTGACGGCGACGTCGCGACGCCATTGCACGGGGGGCATCCAGTCAAAACTTTATACTACGTCTGAGGCCTCTATTACACTTCAGGGCAAAAATAACGCAGCGCTAAAGCATGCGCCTGTCAGATCCATAATAGAAAGGCTGTTCTCCTTCTCCCTATACAAAACCGCTCTCGACACAGGTCTAAAGCACGACGCTGTGCTAGCGCTGAGCTAGAGTGCGTTGAAACCGGTTTTAGTATGGGCATTGACGTTTCTAGTATGGATCTGACAGGCGCATAAGCTAGCGCAGTGTTATTTTTGCGCTGAAATGTGATAGATGCCTAAGAAATATGCTGACTTTCCTCAAACATACGTGTTCATTATATTAATGACCTTTTTAGTATTCCATATTTTCTAAAGTAGGTATTCCAACTTACGCTATACACCTTGACCCGATTCCCAAATTGCGTTTGTTTGTTGACACATAAAGCTCAAGGGATATCGAAGTACTAAGGCCTAAATAAGAAAAGGAAATAGCGGATCAAATATCGGCCCGCGTATGTCTGGCGTCTCGTCTCGAAGCACTGTGCTGATCCCCGCCAATCTGTCCCGAACAATAAGTCGCTCTAACAAAAGCCGGCCATTTGAACAAGTCGGAAACTTTTGTAAGTTTTGCTTAGTGTTGTAACTGGACGCTGCTTCCAGCTTCGCAAAAAAACGTACTTACCTACCTTTTAGGGAATCAAATTTTCATTTTCGGTTGTTTTTTCGGTTGTTAGGATTTTAGTGGTAGAACAGTAACAATTTAACATTTATTATAATCGTGCGTACTTCATTGTCGCCAACACCGGCGAAAACAAATTTCCTAGTATTTGACTTTAGTTACAATCTGGTAGACAATCGGTTAAAGAGAGACATATTCTGCCTGCCCTTATTCCAATTTATTTGGGGTGAGCGAAACGTGTTTTTTTTTATCAATTCATCTCTATCAGCAGTCAAGTCCTCATTTACGCCTTTTTTGTTCATGTAGTCTTTTACAAAATCCATCCAAACTTTTCTCGGTCTTCCTTTTTTTCTGCATCCATCCACATTCATGTGCATTACTTTTTAAAGAAACGTATAAGAAACGGCAATGCTACACAAAAGCTCTTTAAGTACTCACTACTTTTCATTCGCTTTCCATCTCCGGGAAATCTCCGCATCCGAGAATCCCGCACTCTGCACCTCTGCTTCCGCTAAGATCCTTCCGTTACAACACTAGTTCAGCTCGTTCTTGGCCGGGGTTGCCAGTACGTAGCCACGGGCCGCGGCACAATGGGGGGAATAATCGTTAGGGCAGTCATAAGAAAGCCCATTACAAAAACAACGACGCACTCCAGTCGGTGTTACTCAACATTTTGTCAGTGCCAACATACTGCAAGCGTCGCGCCACTGTGATGACGGTTTTATCGGTACGTTCGAGAAAATTATTGAGGAAATCGCTTCGCTCTTTCACTGGATTATAAGAAAAAGCTGCTGTATAAAATAGGTATAAAGATGAGTTTATTTTCACTATCAAGCCCCTGGTTTTTACAAGAGCAAATCATAACACTCCTTTTCGCTTCGCCGTAGTCGTGTAAAATCAGACAAAGAAAATGAATGTCATAACGTAACTTGCAGACTAAGGTTTATCAATAAGGTTTATTCCTATTTCCTACAATTTATGTATAGGTAGCAAAAAAGAGGAACACTACTACTTGTTTTCTGAACCACGTGTCTTCATGAACCAGCGATCAAGCATGGGTTATCTATGCAGCTGCTGGGAGCAGTGGTGCCAACACAGCGAAGCAACGTGATCCGGCGTCTTCCGGCGTCCGTCACGGGAAGCGACTTCCGGCGCGCTCGCACCCACTTACAATCACTTAGCTCCCCCCTTCCCCCGTCAGACGAGCTGGTGGTGTCAGCTTACCGGGTAGAGCATGCCAGAATAACCTATATTCCACCGAGATTGAGATTATTGAGATATTACAACATCATGTGCGCAATTTTTCTAAAACGGCCCTCATTTTTTTTTAGCAACAGCGACCGTTAATAATCTGCCTGCTTTGCAGAAGATAAATGCGTGATATGACCCTAGCAAACAACGTTGGACAACATGATTTTTAGAATAAATCATGATGCACCGACCCCGACTCTGTAGAGAGCTCATAGCATTGATTGAAATTATTCAGAATTAGGTAATTGACTGTCTTTTGAAGCAAAATTGATGTAATCCGTTTTGACAAAAATTGTCATGACTTTGTTACAAGTTGATCTAAAATGGTAAGAGCCCCTATAATTCTGTGTCTCCTTTCAGGTCTAGTTAGAAAAACATTTCCTTGGCAAATTGGCGCATTAGCTTGGTACATTTCGGGGTTTTTGTTAATAAAGGGAAATAGACAGTAGGGCTTACAAATTGAAGGAAAGGAAAAAGGATAGGACACTAAGCTTTTCCTTCATTTCCAATAGTCCTAAAACAGTCTCGAATATCAGCTTACTAAGGCAGAAAAACCTCTCATTTTCCAGGTATAGATATTGTCTAGGTAAAAGGAATTAAGTAAAGGTACCCAATAAACATTTTCTGTCTCCTTTTCGTTCGATTGTAGGTAATCCGCTACTAGAATAGGGACAAGGCTACCCACATACTATGCTTGCTTTTAGTAAGACTCTATTTGGGTCAAGAGCCAACTTAACTTAGTACATAAATGAAGTTAGATGATCAAGCATTCAACTGCTCCGATTTAGTTAGATTTGATAGAAATTTATTGTTACAGACCTTTTATCTCACGAGCGCGGGTTAGCCATACTTGTGTGTGTTATCTCTCTCTCTGTCGTTTTGGACACCTAGTCGTCCAACGAAAAGAGAGAGAGATATGCTAGCTAGCTAGAGAGAGGCTAGCCCGCGCTAGTGACATAAAAAGACTACCGAAAAGAAATGCATCTACTCTTTTTTTATGATAATAGGAATAATAACTGAAATATTCCTTATACTCCTAAATCCATTAATACTGCAAATATATTGGTAATAATCGGATTAAACAAGTAAATATTAAATTAATTTTGAAATTAAATAGAAATAATTACTTTTCATTGATATAGAAACCACAATTTTACCTATAACAAAGCAAACCTTTCTCTGATACACAAAACTTAATAGGATTTCGATGAATTTTCGGAAGCTACCTCTCTCACACGACTGAATTTTCATATAAACAGTATTTTCCGAGAACATTCGTAGGTAGATCAATCTCTAAGGTGGATCGCACACACACTACACGGTCTTGCGATTCTTGCCAGCAACCGCACTAAAAACAATCCGTGACAGTAGCTATAATTGATGCGGCGACATGTGCCATATGTTATCGGCTTGTGTGGTTCATCATTTCAGCCATAAGCCGTCCACTGCTGAAGCTACACTACACTTGCCGCGAGCCGCGTTTACACTAGGTTCATAAAATTGTTATTTTTTTACACACACACACACACACACACATATCACGCCTCTTTCCCTTGCGGGGCAGGCAGAGCGTCAACGACCGTAAGAATACGGTTGCTATCGCCACGTCTGACATTTTTGAGAATTGTTTTCTAAGGTTGTTTCAGAAAACATGTGTATCACTATAGTGACAGGTTGTCAGCCTGTCGCCTAAAAATTGTAATACACCAATACTCTCGAGTCCCTTAGTCGCCTCTTACGACACCCGCGGGAAGGATGTGGGGTGATGCTATTCTAAGCCGGCATCACACGGCATATTTTTTTACAATGACTAATACATGACAATCAAAAAGTTAAATGACTACTTTGACTTTAATTTGACTTTGCCTAATGATTTCAATCTTATCCAATTAGAACCGGCCAGCATCCAGCATTTCCCCGTGGACTTGACCAGATCGTCTGTCCATCTCGCGGTGGGTCATCCTACACATCGCCTGCCGGTACGTTGCCTTGTCGTTGCTTTTGTGGTAACCTATCGAAAAAAACTGACCTGGTAAATCTCCGGAAGATGACACGATGCGTATGTGAACCGGCTAAGTTATTTCGTACATACGTCGATTTAATTTCCGCTGGGGCATTGTTTTCGGCGGGAAAGTCGATTGAACCAGCACAAGCGTCGATGCGAGCCGCTCATTTCCTTTCATATTCAATTTCATTCTCTGAAGGGACGCTGAAAGTGATCCAGCATCGCAACCGGGAAACGCACTCTTAAAATAATTAGGATTGACAGGTACATTATGACAGTTTACTAAGCGCAGGTGGCGAATCGCTAAAGTAGGTTAAACACGCGAGTAGGCATGGAGCGAGTTGGCGAATAGCGCCGGTCGGTGAAAGTAGCAAGTTGGCTTACTACTGCTCATACTCCAGTTTTTTCTATATCTATAAATTTGACAAGTATATTTTGCGCGTGACAATTTGTGGTAAAATAATGCCAAAACTAACTGCAATGAATTCAAAGAAACATGGATTACTCTAATATGGGTACAAGTATCGTATCGTAAAGACCGAAACTCATGAGCTCTTACAAGAGTTGTCGCAAGACATCATGCGTGCCAGCCCCAGCGACACAAATGTCATTTTTGCTCTGTGCGTGAGGCCAAGAAGAGTCCAAGAGTCAATCAAGACTATGTTCTATCCTAAAAGTTTGTCGTAATGAAAGAAGATGGATGGAAGTCGATACTTCCATATCTGATGATTCAAAATAAGGTATAAACAACCTGGATCTTTCGTGTTCGGTATTTCGGTACACATCGTTTCAACTTAAATGCTGATTTAGCAAACATTGAATTTTATAAAACTGTTTTAAACAACATTTTCCCATAGAAAAGCGATGTTTTCTCGGCTAGTTTTATAAATGAAAACCTTCCTCTTGAATCACTCTATCTCTTAAAAAACTGCAAATAAATCCGTTGTGTATTTTTAAAGATACTATCTTACATACATACAGACGCGAAAAGCTACTTTGTTTTATACTATGTAGAGATATGTGGCTATCTTTTATTCCGGTCTCAGCGGGTACGTATATACATGTGATATGATTAAATGGCGGTAGTAATGTTGACAGATAGGCAAAAGTAACTGTATTCATACTAATGAAATGAATATTCAAACAAAAAATGCTCGTAAGAAATACCGGGAGAATCAAGAAAATACTAAGCGAAAAGGATGGAATAACTTGGAATATCAACATTTTCTGATTAATATAAAACCATTCAGTACGAGCATTCCATTTCAGGAAGGTTACCGAGAATTCACGTAATTTATTCCATTTAGGCTGATTGCAAACACTCACCGGAAACCACCTTAACTTCAAAGAAAAAAACTAATATTGAGCTGAGAAGATTCCAAGAATCCAACTTTTTCAATATTTGTGTTTATGGATTCAAAACGTGTCGGTTCAGGCGAGATTTTATTAGTTCACAGTAGAACTGCTATGCGACCTCCACTTAATTTTCAATAACAATTTGGCTTCTACTTTGTACGCCATTTTACGACAATGGCTCTCATAGAGCGTGTTACGATGCTGGGTAAACTGTTACGGGGTCTCCGTAACACAACTAAGCAAACATTGTCCAACTGTTACAAAATATAGGATTAAGCCGAAACGAGTACTTACGTTCATGTAATGAAATATTTATGTTGTAGTAAGAGTAAGTTATGTCTAAATGGATTGTACGACCGTAGCTCGTAGGCTTTCGTAGCCCGTAGCGGTTCGTAGCTCGTAGCGGGCGCGCGCGACCTCGCCTGTCGCACTATCGACTTACACCCTGTCAAATCTGCCCCAATATTTGTATAATATTTTACAGCCTATTCATTACCATCGCGCCGCTTTGTTTTATCATTTCTTCCTGTTACGATGCTCGTATTATATTTTGTACGCTGATTAAAATTTGTTCCAAGTGAGTTTATTGCTACACGCACGTATAATTCTGGAGTTTATTCCGTATTGCGAAGGTTTGGGTAAACGTTAGGAAATGCTCGCATTCCTCAGTAAATGTAGGAGCGTGTTAGTTCGTTTTCAATCAATGGTGGCGGGTTGAAGCGGAGCGGATGGTGTAGGGTTCAATAGTGGGGGGCGTTGAAAGAAACCTCATTTGGATTTGAGGGATTACTCGGGACTTGTTTCGGCCTAGTGAGCGACAACTTGCTCGCCGTCTTGCTGCTAAGATTGAATTAGAAACGATAAGGAAATGGATTGTTCTGGTCATATTTTACTAGTTCTAGAGCTAGATATATGTTACCCAAAATTCTGACACTAGGGTTCATTGCGTCGTTGGACGACTCGACACTAGAAGTGAGAGAGTACCAGTCAACGGTTAAAAGTATTTTTATTGCTTATTTAAAATTCGTAAATAACAGGTAACACTGGTAACATGTCAGTCTGCGTTCTGCGCTCTCGGTGACCGGTTTTGCTACGCGGGCGTGTGCGCTAACTACCTACCTATCAACACGCTAGTGAATTATCGCCGCAAAATCGAACCGAATAATAAAACGAATCATTCTTTGCTAAAAAGATGAACTGCTCCAAGTGCAATGAGGAGGTCACGGATGGTATTTTGTGCTCCATGTGTGGTGGTACTCTCCACTTCGGCAACTGTTCGGGGGTTGCGGAAGCTACCCACCGACGCATGACCGCCGACAAAAAAGGTACTTGGAAGTGCCCAAACTGCCGTGTTCCTCCTACCTCAACAGGAGAAGCCGGGTTTGCAGCGGTGTTGCAGGAAATTAGAGAATTTCGAGCAGACTTTACTTCGATGAGATCGGACATAGATACCCTAAAATCGGGCATAGAAGGTATTAATGATAAGTACACTGCAATAGAAAAGCGTTTTTCCGACTTTGAGGACAGAGTAATAGCTCTAGAAAAACAGTCTGAAATCATCATAACATTGCAGGCAGATCTCGTCGCAGCAACCAATAAAATATCTACCCTTCAACACGAATATGACACTCGCGAACAATATTCCAGAATGAACAACGTTGAAATCTCCGGTTTGCCGTTCAAAAAAGGGGAAAATTTAATGAGTCTTCTGAGCAGTGTGTACACGGCTGTAGGTCTTAATCTAGACGAGAAATCTATAGATTGCATACAGCGGGTTCGCCGGTTTGGTACTAGTGAAACCGATGACGTAAACAACCAACGTGCTCCAGCCGTCATTGTCAAGTTTACTCGTCGTATTTATAAGGATCAACTCTTATCAGCTGTACGTGCGCGTAGGGGTATCACTACGTCATCCGTTGGTCTGGCCGGCCCAGCCGTGAACCTTTACCTCGGCGACCATCTCACTCCAAACAATAAACAGCTGCTTAAACGCGCTCGCCAGTTGAAAAAGGACGGGAAACTCGCTTACCTCTGGATACGTGACTGCAAAATATTGGCTAGAAAAACCGAAACATCCAAAGTCATGCTTATAAACAAAAACTTTAATTTCGGTAACATAATGTGACTTATTTCAATAGTATTTTTTTGGTTCTGTTACTTATTTCACTTACCTTATATCCTATATATATTAAAGTACTTTGTGCCTTATATTACAACTTTTGAAGTCTGTCATAGATTTACTAAACTTATAAAGGAGGCTGCAACCACCCATTATGAAACTATTTTATGCTATTTCGCTTTGACAATATTTACGCGTTTGCTACTGCATTACAATGTTACCTTATTTTCAACATCAATTTACCTACTCTGTGTTATTATAATACATACCCTACCACGACTAGCTAATTACGTCCCTATAAAAACCCCATGCGCATATTGGAATAATACATATACATATATAATTATCTTTTGTTATCAATGATGACTAATATTACCCTAAGTGGTTATTACCAAAATGTGCGTGGGCTTCGTACAAAAACACACAGTTTTTATTCACAAGTAGTGCAATCTAATTATAGTTTTATCTGTATTACTGAAACATGGTTGACACCTAACTTTCATGACGGAGAAGTGTTCGACAGTAGGTATTTAGTTTATAGGTGCGATCGATCTGCTGATTCTAGCGACAAGGAGCGAGGCGGTGGTGTGGCCATCGCGGTACATCGGGACTACCTACCTGTGCGCCGTGACTGGCCCTGCCCCCCGCCCGCATCATCCGAATGCCTATGGATTTCTATACCGTTAACTCACACAAATGATGGCGTAAATAAATACCTACACATTTGTTGTGTTTACATTCCACACGGACCTCTATATAAAGACACACTTATAAAATGTTTTGATATCTGTAATCAGTTGGTAATTGAAAATCCTAGCGATATTTTTCTTATAACTGGGGACTTCAACGTTACTCAGGCCCAGTGGTCAGTCTCGGAAGATTCTAAAATGAATCTTGCTCACAGCAATAACCTACCAGTACAATCACTTCAAGAGTTCATGTCTTTTTCTGGTCTACCGCAGTATAATAATAGTTTCAATATTAATCATCGCATTCTTGATCTTATTTTCTGCAATGGAAACTGCACAGTGCTCACTAGTGACTGTCCACTGACACCTGAGGATGTTTACCATAAGGCCCTGCACATCGAATTGAATGTTTCTTTTATACCTACACTCAAGCCTGCTCCCACTTTAGTGCGTTGTTTTTTCAATGCAAATTTTGATGAGATAAATCGTGAATTGTCCGAAATTGACTGGCATGCTTTATTTTTGGGTCATACTTTAGAGGAATGTGTGGCAATTTTCTACGATATATTTAATTACCTTATACAAAAGTATGTCCCTACACGTTTTCAAAGCACATCTCACTCTAAGCCACCTTGGTACACCAAGCCACTTAGACGTTTACTCAACGAAAAAAGAAAATATCATAAACTTTGGAAAACATACGGTAACCCATTAGATCAAGATAGTTTTAAATTACTTAGAAAACGAGTCGCTAAATTAGAACCAATATGTTATAAAAACTTTATAAACAGTACCGAAACTAAAATTACTTCGCATCCTAAGTACTTTTGGACTTTCTTTAAATCTGTTTATAAAAAGAGTGGTCTTCCACAGATTATGCATTATAAAGGTATTTCGGTTTCCAATGGATCAGAGATATGTAGCCTTTTTAATAACCATTTTCACTCAGTATTTGAAAAACCGAGTGAGAATTCTATTGACTTAAATAATCTTCAACCAGTGAGTGGTGAATTAATTGAGATGGATTCAATCTTTATTACCAAAGAGCTAGTGCATAGATATCTTAAGTCATTGGATATAAATAAGGGCGCTGGCCCTGATGGCATTCACCCTGTTCTTCTTAGCAAATGTTCATCGCACCTTGCAGTTCCAGTTGCCCTATTGTTTGAAAAATCGCTCAGAGAAGGGTGCGTGCCATCTATATGGAAACGTGCACTTGTTACTCCGATACCAAAAGGGGAAGCTAGTGCTGACATTGAAAAGTATCGGCCCATATCAAAATTATGTCAGCTTGGTAAGGTTTTGGAGAAAATTGTTACCGACCAATTATCAGTTGCAGTAAGGCGTCACATAACTCCAAGTCAGCACGGTTTTCTCAAAGGTCGTAGCGTTGAAACTAATCTCATTTCATATACAGAAGTCATACTTGAAGCTTTAGATAAGAATTACCAAGTTGATGCTGTGTATACTGATTTTGCCAAGGCTTTTGATAAAATTTGTCATGAAAGTTTACTTATGAAGCTTTGGCGGCTCGGTATACACGGAGATCTCTTCAGGTGGATAAAATCCTACATTGAAAACCGCTTGCAAGCTGTAGCAGTTGGAGGTTATATTTCCCAGTATAAAGTTGTCACGTCCGGGGTCCCGCAGGGGTCACATCTAGGCCCATTGCTTTTTGTTCTATACCTTAATGATATCACCCAATGCGTATCTAACTCAAATTTGCTTCTATACGCAGACGATGCAAAGATTTTCAGAGTTATTAAAAACAATGATGATTGTGTTGCCCTACAAAGAGATCTAGATAACTTTGAAAGTTTTTGTAAATCAAACAACTTATTTTTAAACCCCGATAAATGTTTTGTCATTAGTTTTAGCCGAAAGTTGGCGGACATTGATTTCAGTTATAGTCTTTGTCAGAAAAAAATGACCCGAGTGAATCAGATCCGTGACCTTGGAGTTATCATGGACTCAAAACTTACATTTATTCCTCACATGGATAATATAATAAATAAATCTTTTCAACAATTAGGTTTCATTTTGCGTGTGGGCAAGCCATTTAAGAAATTACTAACATATAAGGTGCTTTATAATAGTTACGTGCGAAGTCGCTTAGAATTTGCGAGTTCTGTTTGGAATCCGTTTTATAACGTCCATATAGATAGAATAGAGAGAATCCAAAAGAAATTCTTAAAGGCTGTTGATTATCGCACTGGTCACAGTTATTTAGATTATGTTTCGTCCATGAAAAGACTTAATATTACTACGCTACACTGCCGTCGTGAATGTAATGATGTGTCAATTATATATAAAATTATCAACAATATTATTGACGACCCCACGCTTTTGCATTGCTTATCTTTCAGAGTACCTAGACGTCGTGAACGTGGTTGCCGTGGTAAACCCTTATTCCAAATACCACGTAGTCGCACTTGTTACGCTAGAAATAGTTTCATAAGACGGGCTTGCAGGTTGTATAATGAAAAAATTGTCAATATCGATCTATTTAGCAAATCATTAAATGTTTTCAAAAAACTAACTTTGCAGCATCTCTCCAAAAAAGTTTAAAACAAATGTAATCTTTTTGCATACTTTTCATTTAAAGCTTTTTTAGTTTATTAGTTTTAAGGTACATTAGGTACCTACCTAATTAAAACTAGTTCCCTATTAGTACGGTAGTTCCTTTTTAGTGTAAGAATGTCATGTATAATTATTTAAGGAAACTGTAGGTCTACAAGCTGATAAGACTAAACTGTATTACATGTAGATATATATGACTGTTTGTTTCTTGTTAAATAAATAAAATAAAATAAAATAAAACATGTACCTACTTGGGATCCTTTTGAATAAGGATTACCTACTAAGATTCCTTTAAGTAATTTATTTCTAGGAATTTATCTCAAACGTGCCTTATAAGACCTTATAATGCTTATAAGACCTTATATGCCGTAAATGCTTTCGTAGTGTTAGCTTTCAAAAGTACTACCACTTAAGAAGCAATAATATTGGGACTTATATTTTTTAAATTTACTTTTATTGGAACTGGGCCGGACACGTTAGTCGTATGCACCCGGAGCGATGGGCACACCTTGTCACCCAATGGGTCCCCCCTCATGGACAACGCCGACGGGGTAGACCTCGCAAAAGATGGCGAGACGATCTGGATGCTTACGACAAAAACTGGTGGGAGGTTGGTAGGGATCGAGATAAGTGGAAGAAGTGTGGGGAGGCCTTTGCCCAGCAGTGGGACAGTGTAGGCTGATAATAATAATAATAATAACTTTTATTGTGGACGTAACAAACTGTAAATGTCAGACTAAGGGTCATCCTAATTTGCAGTGAAAATTTTCAAGCTTGGCTTGGCTTTACGTTAGTTGGAATTAGACGAAATTCCATAAACTATAACTGGCTGCTAGTACAATAGTTTGGAACAAAAGATATAACTTGTGGAAGTTTCCACAGTCTCCTGGCAATGACCACACAACCTGCTAGACGCCAAAAGGACGATACAGAGGTGTCTATGCGCCGGTTTTACGCGTGAGCAGCGTGTGTTGAACGCGTGTTAATAGAGCACTAGTTGAGCGCAGGGGTATCGCGTAGGCTCTTTTTTTCTATACGTTTCTTTGTTCAGTTAAGTTTAGGTTGGACAAACAGTTTGGACTTTGAATAGTTCTTTTGCGCCTCGCATAAGACTTACATTAAGCTTATACACGCTAAACACAAATATACTTCTGATCCCGCAATAAATAATGTACCAATTTCTGTAAACAAATAATTTTGGTCGCGTCATCTCATAAATCCCCACTAACTGACAGATGCATGTGGTCTTTTAAAAAGTATCGCTGTTAGTGTAGCGTCTAGTAAGCTGTGTGGTCGGGTGCTGGTCATGAATTCGGTCCGTAATTTGGACCGCGACGCCAATTGCTCAGTTTGGACGGCTCGCTTTGTCCGCGCGTACAGAGTGGGACTTACCCGATTCGGACAGGATAGGTACTGATTCCTCTAAGTTGTGATTTTACCAAAAAAAGTGAAGAATGTTTGTAGAGTCTATTATAGTAAACGAAAGCGAAGAGGTGTGTCAGAATCGTATCAAGTGGGAGGATGTAGTCTCTGCCTACCCCTCCGGGAAAGAGGCGTGATTATATGTATGTATGTATAGTTCCTATTAAATAAGGTGTAACAAATACAACTGCTAATATTTTGATAGGCGAACCAGTACATAAAACTGAAACACTTTCCCCAAGGAACAAAGGAAATTGGTTTTCCATACAAATAGACCCGGTCGCCTAACAATTTTGTAAGGGTGATATTTTTTTTTCATATGACGTTAAGTTGTGAAGTTGTTCAGTTCAATTGACTGGTTCATCATTTGATTGCTGTAGTTTTTTGTACACCTTTTATTAGCAGGTTGATTGAATTCGTCCCTAGAAGTTTTTACTATAATTATTACTTTATTTTTCCCTCGAGTTTTTATATGTAGTTCGCTCTGTAAAAATAGTAATTTTAGTTTTGTGCAAACCCACGTCGATATATTCAGTACCACCATATCATAACTATCGTTGTCGATCTCACCTATTCGGAAAACCCTCCATTAATTAAGGATATGACTGGCAACTGATGAGTCCTGACATTGTGTCTTCCCCTCGAGTGAGTGTGACCGTGACCGGTCATGCGTGATTATTAAAAACGTATTGTATTTCCTAGTGAATAAATAAAAAACTTAGTTAGATATACGCATCTTTAATAGTTCAAGATTTAATTTAAGGATGTAGGTAACTGGATATCATACATAAAACTTTTTTTAAATATTATGTAGTATAAATTACTAAAATGACGACTTAGCCACCGTTGCTGGTAGACAGTGGATGCAGGAGGCACAGGACCGGCGCAGATGGCGAGAAATAGAAGAGGCCTATACTCAGCAGTGGGTAGATGTGGGCTGATATGATGACGATGATGATAAATTACTTACGTCGTAGCGATGACTGTTGTATTTTGCGTACTTTCTCCTCCGCCCAAAAGTTGTCAGGAAGAGGTTACTCACGCTAAGGTTTTTTTTGTACAATAGAGTGTTTTGTATTTACTTTCTTACTTAATTTAACCTTTTGAAGATACATTCTATTTATTTATTTTTTTAAATTCGCAGTTCGCATTTTTTTGTTCATATCAACTTGGCTGTAGTACAGATGAATTTATTATGATATCTTATAAAATTGTTTAGAAAAATTTAGAAAATGACTGGAATGGATTCGTCCACTGCTCTACATTGTCCTAAATCTTTGCCAACGCAAGTTCTACCAATACCATTTAACTCTTGAACCTTTTAGCGGGTGTTAGCACAGTGCTAGTTTGACGGCGCATGAGTAACGGCGAGCCCCGGACTGCAGTGGCTGCATATTTCCTGCTGGTCACACCACGCCACGTCTTTTATTTCTATCTGCAAGCTGACATGTGGTGCACTTTGGTGCTGAGCTCTTGTTAAACTATTGCTATTCATTTTATGTTTTGTTCTGTTTGAACAGTGCTGGAAAGTTGAAAAGGATGTTTGTACTGTATCTTGACCTTGATTATATTGTAGTTGATACTCCTTTCTGTGTAAGGTCAAACCTTGTTGCTACATTTATGTGTGACGGTCTAAATTTGTGTTTGTAAAAGGTTAGGTAAATAAATGAGAACACTTTAAAGAGAGCTGTAGCGGGCATAGGAGCTCCAGATGTTTTGTTATAATTATAGAATTGTTATTATTTTCATCCTGAGTCTGCTCTGTTATCTATAACCCAGATAACCTACCTAATTATTCAGTTTTTTATGAGTTGCAGTTTTAAATACCGTTTTAAACTTCAAGGCCATCTTGGATATCTTTAGCTGACATACAAACTTTTCAGACACAGACAAAAAGACAATTCGACGCAGCCTAAGGACCTCGCAATTCATGTGGGACATAATGTTCAGGCAGTTATATCCGAAAGACAATGTCTTAAGTTTTGGCGGGACCCGCAGTTGGCAGGGGTCGGCTGGGGCGGATAATGCCACCATAACAGATTATATCTTGGCACCAACACACAGCTCTTTGTACGTTTCGGAACATCACTCTTTTATGACTCCGTTAGTCTTCTCTATTTGCTCAAAGTATTAAAGAATATCTACTTTGTCTTTTCTTGCTTATGGCCAGTTGTTTTGCATAAAGACCGCTGCATTTTTGTTTCAGCTTGCAAACTTTGACTTTGTTTTCCAGCAGTTTTCCGGTGTATATTTTTTCATCTCTTCGTGTAGGTCAAGATAAATAGAATAAGTTAGCGAGCATAAACGCGAGCATAAAAAGATAATTTACTGATGAAAGTTTCGGAGATATTATTCCTTGTCAAGGATTGTCAATATTAGTTGAAATTTTTAATTTTAATTTTAATTAATTTAGTCAGTAAGTAATTGGAAAGCGTTTCAGTTGCGGGTCAATTAAGAGTCAGCTCGGTCGTACCCTCTTTTGAAACCTTTTACAATTTTGACACAAAGTGGCTATAGAGTTAAACTTGTATGGTCTAAAGTATAGACCATGGACTGCAGAGAATGCTTAGGGCCGTCGAGAATGCCGTTTAGGGATGCTGTGTGTACGTGGCGTTGTAATTGGAGTAATAAATCCCAGAGGCCGAGGAGCGAGCTTCGACTTATTGCAGTACGACCGGAAATACCTCCGTAGGAGATACCTGCTTGTTATTCCTCAATAAAGGTATTGCTAAAAGTGAACATACTTATAGCAATATTCTACTACTACTACTAACTTTAAATTGAAATTCGTGTAAGTTCGTAGAGACCTCATATCTTATTACATTATCACAGGCACATACATTTGACCTTCACATTAATCAGTGGTATTTTGGATTGTATGGCGTATGATAACTTGCAAGGAAAATCTTTGGTGCTATTTTTCACGCCAGATTGGATAAAAAGCAAATTTTTACTAACGTAATGTAGCGGTATGAGACACTCTCAAAATTATAACTTGACTGATCGTGGAAATAATACCGACCCACACACGTATGCATTTTGCATGTCTTGTCATGTTACTATCAGTTAAACTACCCTTATGTTTGTACATATGCCTACATATCTTTCTGTCCTTTATACAGTTAAAATTTTTATTATTCGTAATATATTTTCGCCTTATGTTTAAATACAGAAAAGGAACAAAACAAGAGAAACTAAACCGTAAGAATTTTCGTTCTAATTTCATAGAGTACCTTCTCGTATTTCTTGGACAAAAGTGAATTTATATCATGAGTGCCGAAGGAAATACCTCCATTTAGAAATCTAGTTTCTGGTACGCAGTAAAATTTTCCAAAGAAAATTATCAAAGCGTGTCCGAGACTTGAGAAGCAACAATTTAGTTCTAATTAGGTCATACAACCGCTTTTCATTATGTTCCTACTAATACTCTCAGCTGAAACTTGTTAGAAACACGAACGCGACGACTTACTAGCTTTCAATGAGATTCTCAGCGAAAACTTGATATCTTTCATCCACAAGGTCAAAGCGTTTGTGCAATATAAGCGCAACTTACAAGATCTTTTATAGGGAATAAGGAGCGTTTAGCATAATATGCAACACTGAAACTAGCTTCCAAATGGAGCACATGAACCAGCTATAACGTTGTAAATGGTTGAAAACTTTGGAATCTACATTTATCAACCAGTTATAACGTTATAGGCTTATAGCTGGTTCATAGAGGCTGGTGTCGACCAAGTTACCCGCTAGTCTCATTTTCCCCCATTTGACTGTATTGTAAATGTTATAATATAATTTCAGAAAGATTGCGGAGATTATTGTTTATTCATTATGACTATGCGCTACGGTAATGTAACAAGCCACGTAGCAATAGTCTACGAATCGCAGGAGCAACACACCTAGTTTCAACAAGTAAATTATAAGGTTTGTCTTAACGGTAGAGCTACATTTGTAAGAGCTAACAAGAGCATAGTTTGTGGTGACATTGCCAGGTGTGTACCGGCGGGCAAGCGGCCATGCCGTGTATAATTGAACTCATAAATCCGCCTCGACTTGTGCTACACCCGAGACTCAAGTTAAATCACGCCGAATCGAGGAATCCTACTAATTGCACCTTTTATTAGCCCATAATTCTTATGTTTGCGAAACTACTTTCGTTTCTATGACTCTACCTACCAAAATTTTTCCTCCTTCCTGTATTTTCCTAACCGTTTTGTAAGAATCTTTGTTACAAAAAATATTTCATATAACTTTAATTCATGGTAAAGAAAACAAAGCTTCTTTCCAACTTGAGAAATGAAGAATGACATAAAAAGTTTTGTTTAAGTATCAATTAAACAAGAGAAGTTTGCAATGAAAACAAAAGAAACAACGTTTTATTGCTGTAGGTACTTTAACTGAAATTATGTTGGAATAATAAGTAATTTGTAATATTTTTATGAGAATTTTACGATTTTACTTGTATTAGTGATTTTAGTACGGGTATGAAAGACGATAAACACAATCACTATACAAAGATAAAGGTCAATAAAAATATAAGCATATCAAAACATCAAAGTAGTAAAAATTTTAAAACTTGACATGAAATTTCTAAATAAATGAAGGAATTCGATAAAATAATGCAAGTACAGTACAGTGACTTAATTTTCGGGAGGTGTCGTAATAATTTATGAAACAAAAATTAACCAGGAAAGTGCTAAAGAGTGTCGTAGGTTCTATACCTATAAAACTTGTTTCATCAATAAAAATCTAAACACAATATCAAAGCAGTAAAAAATTCAAAAGCTTGATATGAAATTTCCAAATAAATGAAGAGATCAGATAAAAGCGTGCGAGTGCAATAAAGCGACTTTATCTTCGGGTGCTGTCGTCATTAAGCCGCGCGAAGTCGTAACCCGTTGATGTCGCTCGTAACTTGTTTATAGTATGACAGACTGAAATTACCAACCGGTAGGTATGCATACATTATACCCCAGCGACAATGAATACCGGAGGAAGTCATAATTAGCTCACACTTGCATGTTTTTTCAGAAGAGTAAAAACATTTCAAGTGAAGAAGAAGATAGGCGTCATGGAATTGACTGCCTTATACATGACACCTTGAGCCTTCACTCAATGGAAGCAGATTGGACTCCACCGACAAGAGCGAGCCTCTTAAGTTACTGATGATGAAGATGAGAAAAAAATCGAGGTAACATAAAATATTTATTCATTTTTACTCACATAAATCAGCATATTCGGACGGTCAGGATTGATCTTTGGAATTATTAAATTAACACACAAAGATTTCTCCGCGACACCTCATAAATCTGTTAAAATGACAATTTATTATCAAACTTGAAAAATTGTAACGGATCTTTTGTAATTTTGATGGAGTTTTTCACAGTTTATCTTTGGAAACAGGAGTGGAATAATAATGAGCCATATTTCAAAAGAATGTTAGGGTACCTGCCTGCCTTTCATTTCATTTATTTGAGCCATAAATTGCATGCCTTGTTTTTTGAATGTCGTTGTAGATAATTATTAAGGCATTTTTAAAATGAATATGTCTTATCTCGTAATTTTCATGCCAAATGCCGGATGGTAAATAATGCCTTATTATAACCATATTGATAAATATTTCCTTGCAAAAGAGATTGCATTTCCATTTCCATTCAACCATTTCGTTTTCAGCCTATGACGTAATGTACGAAATCATTATAGATTATAGGTATTTTGATTTGATTCGGTAGGTTGATCCCTTAAATAGTATCCAACGAAGCCACTTATATTACTTACTATTACTGCTTTAATACTAGATTAAGCCCAGGTAAGGGTCGGAGCCCTAGTTCTCTTTCTGAAGGGCCGAAGGGTTTTAAGCTTACGAGGATAAAAGCAAAATAAGAAGCTTAAATAATGTGTACTAAATAAATCATCTAAATTATTAAAGAACTTGCTTTGTGAGTTTAGAAAACCGAATATTTAAAATACTTTAAATAAAAATATTTTAATGATACGTACTTTTTGATATTTAAAATATGCAGACGAATATCAATATTTAAATATGTAGTTGAAATTAAACTCTGTTTAAGGGTTTTCACCTACGTTAGTTCAAGTTAGGTTCAGATTAGACGCGCAACGAACGCGTGTTAAAAAAATACCTCATACAAAAAAAAACAGACCCGCATTTACCGCGGTTCACTTATTTAGATTGAAGAGATATGGCAATTTGTGATGAAAATCTTTCATGACAATTAAAATAATACGTAACTTACATTCCAAACGATAACTAGTGTGTTTCTATACAACTTTTAATACCAAAGTTGAATATAGAGCTTAGAATAAGTTAGCGATTGACTGTCTGAACATTGAAGTATAGTTGAAGGAACTTTAACCTGTTGCCAAACTTCTGGCTTTTATATCTCGAGAGGTAGCTGTCGTCTGCACTCATAAGCTTGAATCATTTTATCTCTAGAGTTTATAAACTTTTCCTACCTAAGGCGAGGAACACACTTGACGCACGATGGAGCGCAAAAATATCGCAGAGGTCAGTCAGATCCATAGTAGAAATGTCAATCCCCACACTAAAACCGCTCAACCGCTGTTGACGCAGCGTTATCGCAATGCCATCAATCGAGTGCAGTTTTAGAATGGGGAGTGACGTGGACCTGACAGACCGCTGCGATATTTTTGCGCTCCGTCGTGCGTCAAGTGTGTTCCTCGCCTAATTCAACACATTAGACGTATTACTGCATTATATTGGCTTTGGAATTGAGTCAGTGGCTTTTTAAAAATAAATATCAAAGAATTGCAAGTGCAAGTATGGGCAACACAAAAACAGTTACCTCTTGAGAAAGGAAAATAGTATTGCACTGCCAGCTTAAGCAATTGGGTAAAAACTATAACTAGAACTATAAAATCATCGCAAAGTAATGTGTAAGATAAAGAGGCTCGCGGGTCCCTTCCGGTTTCCGGTCGGTCCGGCGTCCGGTCCGGTCCGGCTCACGACGATTGAATTTGGCCCCAAACTCCATTGATTGTGTCGATATTCCGGTCACAAACGACCGAGATTCATCTGGTCTATTGTTTTTGCATTTAATATTAATCCGTTAGTTAGTGTCGAATGAAAAACACCTGCATATAAAGAGATCAATCTTCTGAAATAGTGCACGGCAGTCTGAAACGACTGGTTTAACAACTTGTAACAAAATTGCTACTACTTGATTTTGTGAATGAATTTGTATAGTTGAGCATGTGATACAAACACAATTAGTAACAAGCTTTCGTATGCGAAAATTAAAAACATGGAGCTCAGATCACTCGTAGAATTTTGATTTGTTAGGTAGGTAAGTATACGATATCTTTGATATTTGATCAAATAAATAATAAAACTACGCAAGTGCATAAACTATGACCAAGTGCTTAAGAGTCGATAAAACATATTTTTTTTAATGGTGTTTGTTTTCGTTAAAACAATCTCTTCTACAATATCTAAACAATGCAAGCAAGCGTGTAGCTTAGCACTTTGAATAAGAAACTTCAAAACAAACTGGAGTAGAGTTCCCTGCACCAAGAACCAACCTCCTTGCTCCTTGTACGGAGTACGAATGAGATTTCTACAAGTTGGTATGATATAGTTGATTTTATTTCCGGCGTGAAACAACTTGTCCCCCGCATATGCTTCTTTCCGCCGGCACCAGGGGGCACAATGGAGGCTTAGTGATTTAGTTTTATTGTCATGCACCCCATTTTGCGAAGCCTCTTCTCGGATAGTTGTTTTAATATCAGCTTAGATTAAATTGACTGACAAACAACAGGAATAAATAGGCTCTATACGAGATGCTGGTTCAGCGCTGAGTTTTGCTTCGTCATTTCCAGTCGTGCTAAGAGCAAATGATTTAACAAAAATAGTTGTAAAATCTCTTTTGCGTTTGCGCTGTCTGTCATATTAAACCAGCGGTCTTCCATTATTTTGTTACAGCGTATAAAATGTAAAATAATTCATCTGTGTAAGTGCATGAAATAAATTATCTCATAATAATAATAAAATAACGAAGACTGAGGGAATATCTATTTTCAAATTAAATAATATGAAGACTACTCGTATAATGCATCGAAAATTAAAAGCCACTGCTTTTATTGCATAAGAATCAGGTTATAAAATTATCTAAGAATTTTGTCAACCGCGTCCTTTAATGCGTTTACGCTTCGTTGGCCTCTACGTAGACAATACCACGTATACAGAAGGCTTTGTTCAACTTCACAGTCCGTTGGGCAAGCGATAGTCTAGATTTTGAACAAAGGGTATGCTTTCAGAAATTGGCCTATTTATCTGTAAAGGTCATTGAAAGTCAAAGTAGGGTTTTTCAGCCGATGATAGGTGCGGTTGTGGGGCCGTCCAAACTATGAACCACCATGAGCCCTGGTTGTGCCGAGCCATGTTTACTCGAAGACCTAAAAGAGGCGAATCTAACAGCTATCGCCGTGGCCAATCATTAGTCCAAGGTCTTATAAAAAAGGTTACCATCATCGATTCTATGAAGAAGAATTTAAACTCACCTGTCGTAGCTTTCGGTCCCAATTGCAGTCAATGATGACTTAAAGGACAGTTATTACACACTAGTAGTAGTAGACGGTTGAAAAACTTCGACACCAGGGTTCAGGTCATTAGTTGACTCGGTGTTCCATACGATAGAAGAATATACCTTGAAAGTACGGTATTCCGTATGCCTTAAATAATAAAATAATAACCTTCTATCAACAGCACATCGATCTGTTTTAGGGATCAACTTAGACTAGTTTGATCTTATGAATTGTATAAAAACAGTTTAAGTAGCTCCATTAAGGTAGAGGTGTAGACAGTACCGATGATGGAGAATTATATGTAACGACCTTCCAGTGAGTACAATCGGTTCACTTTGCATCATAAACCTCTACCTGCCTAACTCTAACTAAAAAGCAATTTCACTGCAGCCACCCCTTTTATTACATGTTATACTATCAAGGCTAGTCGACTTCAGCCAGCAGTCGATAGTAACCTTAAATTAGAACTTAGAATGCAGTTGATAAGTAAGCGATATAGTAAATACTGCCTCTTTGCATTCTATGTACTTATTTTTACTTGTACTTACTCGGTTTACTTGTATGCCAGCACGATCGTAGTATCGGTCGGCCGTAAAATTGTTCGGTTGAAATCATAAAGCGATCTGTTCTTGGGATGGATCGCCACTGCTGCCCATGCAGTAAAGCAAAAATGAAAGGCCAGTAAGAATTATTTAAAAATTGCTTATGAACAAACACATTAATAGATCTTGCGATCTTTATTAAATTGCGGAAGAGACCACGCAACACCATCTTATAGGCTAGAAAAATCAACTTTCTAAATATATGAGATTATGTGAAGAATTACAACTTACTTTCTCTGTATCTGTGGCTGTATTACAGACGCACTGAGCCGATCAAGGTACGTAAGCGGCCGTGATCGCACATTATCGGCCCGTAGCTGGAAAAATCATCTTCCTAAAGATAGCCTATAGTCTGATATACTGACTCAGACCACTGTTGTGTACTGTGGCTGTATTGCGGGCACACTGAGCCGATTAAGGCAAGTGACCGGCAGTGACCGCGCAACACTGGCCCTTAGCTGGAAAAATCATCTTCCTAAAGATAGCCTATAGTCTGATATACTGACTCAGCACCACTGTTGTGTACTGTGGCTGTATTGCGGGCACACTGAGCCGATTAAGGCACGTGACCGGCAGTGACCGCGCAACACTGGCCCGTAGCTGGAAAAATCAACTTCCTAAAGATAGCCTATAGTCTGATATACTGACTCAGCACCACTGTTGTGTACTGTGGCTGTATTGCGGGAACACTGAGCCGATCAGAGCACGTGACCGGCAGTGACCAGGCAAGACTGGCCCGTATCTGGAAAAATCAACTTCCTGAAGATAGCCTACAGTCTGATATACTAACTCAACTGTGTTGTTGTGTACTGTGGCTGTATTGCGGGTGCACTGAGCCGACCAAGGCACGTGACCGGCAGTGACCGCGCAACACTGGCCCGTAGCTGGAAAAATCAACTTACTAAAGATAGCTTGTAGTCTGATATACTGACCTAGCACCACTGTTGTGTACTGTGGCTGTATTGCGGGCACACTGAGCCGATCAAGGCACGTGACCGGCAGTGACCGCGCAACACTGGCCCGTTGCTGGAAAAATCAACTTACTAAAGATAGCTTGTAGTCTGATATACTGACCTAGCACCACTGTTGTGTACTGTGGCTGTATTGCGGGCACACTGAGCCGATCAAGGCACGTGACCGGCAGTGACCGCGCAACACTGGCCCGTTGCTGGAAAAATCGTCAGACGTGACTCCGCTCCTATCGCTTTAGCCCCAATACCTTATTCTTCATCGCAAATAACCCCCTATCTTTCTTCAAACATTTTCTTACCTTTATTTCCGTATGACTAACATAGTAGGAAAAATAAATATTCAATGTATATGGCACAGATGTACGATTCGATTTGGAATAACAATAAAACGAACTCATCGGGAAGTTATTTCCCCCCACCCCCCGGCTTCCTGGCTTCAGTCACGGCGATGTATTACCGGGATAAGATGTTCAATGGTGCAGCTCCAATGACTGCCAATTCGTCTAATTTTCTTTTTTCCCTCGTTTGTACGAAAAAATATTCTGGTTTTATTGAAAGCTAAAGCGAGTATTGGTAGTAAGAAGTCGACGCAAGATATAATAAAATCTATAAGGAGGTTTTAAATAACTGATGACGATGTTCTGTTCTATTATTTTAATATATTGCTGCCTGGTAAACAATGAATTGTAGTAAATGCAAAAACATCTATTTAAGTTTCAACCACTTACAAAACTTAAGGCAAAGTTCGCAAACAGCAATAATAACTAGGTAAAGTAAAGTAACATGACTAAAATTTTCCTGTAAATCTATATTATTTTTTGAATTGGTTACCTAAATCAAAAAACAATTCATATTTTTACCATGCAATTAACAACTAAGTATCATAAATTAGATTGATTTACATCTGGACAATTCATCAATGTCAGATATACATATATTCTGGTATAGAATTAATGCTAATGACTAAATGTACAATAGAAATCTATTTACCAGATAATTTTACTCGAAGCTACTGGCCTAACAGAAATTGATTTAGTGGTTTAGGTTATGTTATGTGAGCATGAATAATTCAATATAACTTCAGGCTACCATATTTTAAATTTTTCCTATTCATTGGTTCAATAATAATGGATATATCAAGAAATGTATTAATTTTCCTTAGTTACTTTGGTTACAATACCATCACCATAAAAATAAACTCAAAATAATAGCAATTCATCGACTCAACAAATACGTATAGATACGATTTGAACTCTTTGAAGACAAGAGAAGAAAATAAAATATTGAAATTCCAATTATTTAACGCAATCTCATATGTCAGCTAGCAGACAGAAATAAAAGAAGTTGTGTGGCCAGCGTGAAATATGCAGCCACTGCAGTCCAGCACGCTCGCCGTTACTCATACAACGTCAAAACCGCATTCATAGACAAAAGAACAAAAAACTTAGGACATTTTAAATATTTTTCGGCATGACCCAAACGCAAATAAAAATAACGGGGTTGCAAAAGTTTACTGCAGTAGAAGATTATTTGTTTTGAAGTATAAAAGGAAGTATACATTCAGGGAAATGGTTCATTACACAGAGCAAAAATGACATTAGCGCCACTGTGGGCGGCGCACGCATGCATGACCTCTGTTTTCTGTGGTTCAGGGCCACGTTTATCTCTTTGATCGAACTGTCAGTATGTACCAAAAAAATTATACCTAGCTCTTTTCTTTTATACAATACCTACATAGAAAGTGCCACGATATGGATTTGGTAAGTAAAAATGTATGAAGTTAGACATAGGTACTTTGAATCCATCAGTTAATAAATATCAGCTTTGAATGATGTTTTTAATTACTTTTATTTAATTGTACCTATAAGTTGAGATTTACCATGCAGTCGTTTTACCCCCTTCTTACTAGAACAATTTTCTTGTAGGAATATGAAGATTTTCTTAGTCAAAACTTTGTCATTCAAAGATAAAAAGCAAGTGTCCATCTTGGTTCAATATTTCGAATTCAATAATAAAAATAAAATCAAAAACGAATTTTTCCAACTTATAAAAGTAGTGTAGAAAATACGATGTATTTTTGGCTAGCATAGTGTTGACCGGTCAGGGTCGCAGCCGTGTTGTAGGAAGGACAATGTCAGCTCGGTTTCTGCAAGTCATGACCTTAATTGCCGATGAGCCTTATTCACGCCGAAAGCTATCGGTTTCACTCAGAGCTACTGGCTATAACTATGTACAGTTCTGACTATCATAGAATGAGTAGCTATAGTTAGTATATTGTATAGATTATTGGTTATAGTTACCGACTTTGCAAAGAAGAACAACTTAACCGTGAATTCAATTAAGAGTATAGGTACAGGATGTAAATGACGGTGTAACGAAAACATTGCAGGCGTGAACAGACCACTAAACTAAACAACTTTTACGATGGGGACTATAGTGGAAAGGGAAACGAAAAATTTTTTTCGAGTTCCCATACAAAGTCTGTCAGCTGATCGGGAATTTTGTATGGGAAGTCGAAAAAGTTTTCACGTTTCTCAACATAGCCCCCATAGAAAAAGTCGTTTAGTTCCATCGTCCGATCAAGCCTGCAAAGTTATCGTTACACCGTCTCTTACACCTTGTAATAGGTTATTAGATATTTCAAATTCCATAAATTTTAACGTGGAAAGTAACAAAACGGGACTTCACATTTACATAACTTAAAATATAATTAATAATGCAAATAAACAAAATGCAATATTTTTTTACTTGATTAAGAGTCGTAGTGATCACCATGGCCGAAATCATACAGAGAGGTCGTCATCATCATCATCATTAACACTGTAGTCATGATTATTCCATGTATTTATGTCTTTCTTTGGATATTCGTTACCAAATAAAGCCAGACCGTTTCCTCAGTTTTTCCTACCAATATATTCAATCCTACCGCAAGGAAGCGAGCCAGTTGTCGCTCACTAGGCCAAAACAAGTCTCGAGTAATCCCTTAAATCCAAATGAGGTTTCTTTCAACGCCCCCCACTATTGAACCCTACACCATCCGCTCCGCTTCAACCCGCCACCATTGATTGAAAACGAACTAACACGCTCCTACATTTACTGAGGAATGCGAGAATTTCCTAACGTTTACCCAAACCTTCGCAATACGGAATAAAAGACGGAATTATACGTGCGTGGGGCAATAAACTCACTTGGAACAAATTTTAATAGGCGCACAAAATATAATACGAGCGTCGTAACAAGAAGAAACGATAAAACAAAGCGGCGCGATGGTAATGAATAGGCTGTACAAATATTGGGGCAGATTTAACAGGGTGTAAGTCGATAGTGCGACAGGCGAGGTCGCGTGCGCCCGCTACGAGCTACGAACCGCTACGGGCTACGAATGCCTACGAGCTACGCACGCACTACCCGATTTAGACATCAGTTACTATACCAAGAACACAATCTGAATATTTCATTACAAGAACTTAAGCTTAATAATCCAATTGTAGGACGAAATTCACTGAATTGTTATTGTGCTATTGAACCAGCGTAGAGCAGTTTGTTCAAGCGTCTTAGTAAGCTCTACGAGATTCTTAGTCGTAAAAAGGAATGGATATTGAAATTAAGGCGGGTTCACAAAGTTTACATTGAACCACTTAAGTTTTTGGGAGACACCTTTCTATAAGCTCAAGTATTGCAAAACTTGGATTTCTGAAACGTCTTTTTGAAACTCAATATTTGGTTTTTCCTTTGGATTCGTTGAAGTAGAAGTGATTCTGAGAAATGTTTGCAATAAAATTAACCTGAATAAATAATGAGAAAAATTCGGATCAGCCTTCAGTTTTTCACTTATCATAATGGAATCATGAACTTAGGCAAATATGAAAAATAAGTAAAGATTTATGTAATGACGTTAAGGGATTAGATTGTCGATTATGACTCTAAATATAAGCTAATTCTTGAGAAATATTTGCTTTTTCAATGTAAATAAGCAAAAATTGAAAATTCCATAAAAATTAGATAAGGGGGGTTCGCGGCAGCAAATGGACCTAGCTAGAATTTTGTTCCCAAAAATAATTTTTAATCGGCAAAAAAATAAACGTGAAACCTAGAAATTTAGGTCGAAATAATGAGATAGTTTTTTGGACCTCCCATACAAATGGACTTGGCCTGTTGGTAGTTTTGTATGAGTCTAATTTTTTTTTTTTTTCCACCTATGTTCCTTGAATTGATTGATATTAATATTGAACTCGGAAAGGCACCGCTTCAGTTTGAACCCCATCGAAAACAATGGTCTAGTCATCTCGAGCGGAAATTAAATCCAAGATTACATACGGAGCAGCCGAGATGAAAGATCGATAGCACATATGGACTTGAGCGAAACTGTTAAAAAACACAAAAAAACGATTGCCTTTAAAGTCGGTTTACCGACGATAGTTGCACCTGACGTCATTAAAAAAATACTGATGGAATGGTTGCATTTTTCAAAAGGTTTTTTTTTTTTATTGATAGATAAGCTCTGCCGAACGTGGAGATCAATTGTGTCTCTTTGTTACTCGTTCCATAGTCTCTTGTACTTTGAGCCCTAAGTAGAATGCCTCAGAGCGAGGTAACGCTTTTCACAGAGATAACGCCACATGAGTCAAGTTCCATCATAGGCATGAGGCTCCATAGAATTATAAGAAGTCGTCATGTCAGTAACTACTTACTAAGCTTAGAAATAGCACTATCCGAAAAACACTGGGTGTCAAAAAACAATAAGGACATTCACCAGGTAATGGGCAGACAAGATTCCTGTAAATGCAACATCTTGCACTGCGCTGGCCACTGTTGTAGCTGTTACTGTCCTTATTCATTTTTTCTAAAAAAATCTTCATTTTAAATTGTTCATGCCTGCAAAACTTATGGTACCTACACTTTCCTATGACCCTCCGTTTCGTACACATACAATTATTATCAATCTATTTCATATGTAAGTGTATTTATTACTCATTAAACATTTTTTCACGTCAGAACGTTTAAATATAATCATTGTTTTTACTGTTCCCGGTTTTAACAAAATAATTGTGCTATAAGGCTGCACCCACAATGCGGTCGATCGCGAGAGCGGTCGGCGAGCGCGTCGGCCGCAGCCGCCTGTCGATACGACTTGCCAACTTGGAATTTGTGGCTGTGGGTTGGCGCTACGGAGCGAGCTGTACGCTGTGGCAGCTACTCTAGCTGCGAAGCAAAATTCAATTTGTTGTATTTATTAGATAGCGTGGAGTTTTGCATGAGCTTGTCTGCTGGTGTTATGTGAATAACTTTAAGCCGTCATCTATCATCGGTACATCGATGTATCGTCAGATACATCTATCGTCATGTATTAGTCATTTTAAACCTACTACCCTCGCAAGTTGAAAACCAATGAAGAAACTTAACAATATGTGGTACACTCAGGTTAATTTACATACATTATAATAATATAATTTGCATTTAAATCTTTTTTTAAAGTCGCTTTATATGCTCCTAAATTACGTGTTCGCCACATCAACATATGTCGATTGTCGACATTCGTTCACCTGTATCAGCCTTCGAGCAACACGGCCTCCCGGGCTCGGTACGAGAAGGAAGACCACGTTGCTCGAAGGTATCAACAATCAAATCGCTACACAAAAGTCACCGACTGTCGCCAAGACGCAAGATGCAGCGTGGAGGCACCCTTACGAACAAAAAGTGTCGCATAAATAAGCATCATCGGGCTCCACTTTAGCCGGGAATCTCCCGATCTCGGGCTTATCTTTTTGTAGCTCGCAGCAAGATCAGTGGCTCAGTGCCGGAGCGACGCTAATATTTTATTCATTGCGATTTGCACCTCGCAGCCGATGGTACGTGTAATGTGTAATGTTATTCATTACTTCTTGGGGAACGTTTATAAATCAAAAAAGCAATAGGTATCTGTTTTACATTAGCCGTGTCATACCGGCTTAGAATAGCGTCAATGAATTTCTACGATAAATTGACACAGGGGAATTCATTCTGGGAATGAACTGCAACGTTCCCTGTAAATGCAACATCTTGCACTGTGCTCAATAATGCGCCTGGCAAGCGTGGTGAAACATTCCAAAATAGAGTGAGGCCCATGTTCAGCAGTGGACTGTCGTGGCTGTTTCATGAATACTTACTTAGTCAGCATTTAAGCTGAAACGATGAGTACCGAAATACCAAAGAGAAAAGGTCCAGGTGGTTCCATCTTCATTTCGAATCATCAGACATGGAAGTGACCACACTACAACCATGTAGGATATAATAGAGTTCAGGTGAACTGAACCTGCGAGATTTTAACTCATTATTTATCCACTTTTAATAGGACCTGTTCTTGATACCTGTTCGTATTCGCAGTCTTGTTATTCATTCTCTCTGTGGACAAGCTTAACTTTTATAATGAATCTAGGTTGTTCCATTTTGGGAAGTAGATACCTAGCTACCTCATAACTAGCATAGCCTGGAGGTTTAATGTCTGTCCGGTGAGTGAGGAGCTGCCAATTATTCAGTGGTCTAGCTCAGCTGCGGTACCTCCGAGCCTGCTTGGCATAGGAGAATCAAACTTAAACTAAAAAGCGTAACTTAATTATCGCTATCTATTGTTACTTCTTTTCTTTGATTTTTGGGTGAGAAGGTTAAATTAAATGGTACCTGGTATAACTAATTATTACAACTTTAGTAAGGTTCTACAAACCTTCAAAACGATTTATTGATATGCCTAGGCATTTCATTCACCATTCACTTTGCCTTCTCCCGTCTGTCAGGGTTGGCTACCTAACCTAGGAGATTTTAGGTGGAACCAAGTTTTACACAGAACGGCTGCCATCTGACCTCTGCAGCCCGAAGGGTAACCTGACCCGAATCCTAGGTTAAGTCATATTTAAATATCAATTCAAATTTTATTTGAGTGATGGTTTCATCACGGTGTTTTTCCTTCACCGTCAAAACAGTAAATGTACGTGAGTAAAAACAATTCGTACAAGGCGGAGATTGAACTCGGGTTTCACGATTGTAGGACCACCGGTGTCCTAACGACTTGGCCACCGATAGCGATCTAGGCATTTTTAAAAAATCAGATGTTTTTTATCGGTCACTCTATTTTACATTGATTGTTAAGGTGACCTTTTTGCTGTAAGACTGTCGAGAGGCACAGACTTAATTGGATTTTCTTCAAAACTATTATTCTAGAAACCTAAGCCTGTTCACTCACATGCCATACGATTTTGCGGTGTAAATTATAATATAACTCATTTTCCCGCGGGGACGAGATGTTTCCCGGCAGATATTATACATAATATAAACCTTTCTCTTGAATTATTCTATCTGTTGAAAAAACTGCATCAAAAGTAAGTATAAATATAATTCAACAAAGAAATGACCCGCCCAAACTTTCATATACCGCAATACCGCGCGGCATGTGTGCGAATAGCCTTAAGTGGATTGCAGACTTCAAAGATTAACCTCAAGATCTGCGAAACACCAATTAGAGGATACCGTTCGGTTTAACTGGGCAATGGCTTAGCTTCGCAAACAATTAACTTAATATTTAATCCATTTTGATGTCTATAATCCCGCTAAATTGATAATATTACAAACGATAGAATCCCCCGGCGATCACACTCACCTACTATCTTTATTCTTGTTTCCATAAAAGACAGGCGTCCGGCATAAGACAGCCTTAATTAGACAATTGATAATCTTTAAGGGCCTTACCACAAAAACGTTTGACGCCGCACATTGACGTGTTTGAAAATATCCTCATACAAAAAACTCTATAGTTTTTTGGGGTAAGGCCCTATAGAAGTCATAAGTAAAGAGTGTCCTGTTATTAATAGTTCCAGTAGCTCCGGGAAATGTTGTTGCCTATCAGTAGCAACAACGTTTGTTACAAAATTTGAAATATAAATTATATTTTTTTCTATGGGCGATTCAAATTCTTTTATTATATTCCAAAGGAACAATTTAAAAAAGTTGTTACCAGTCCGTTCTGGAGTTAATGGTTGATCGGGACGCTCTGTAAATGTAGCAGCGTGGCATTGCTGCGTACTAAGAAATGCTACAAACACTTCATTATGTAGCTCTAGCTAGTATCTTACAAACTGACAAATCTTCTAATGTTAAGATGCAATTGATAAAAGAAGTAGGTCAAAGAAATAATATGAGATAATAGCAATAATACCGCGTGTAAGATGACACCCGTCACGTCATCCATTGTTGGGTTGTCTCTGATATTAGCGCTACAATCAATCACCGCGCCGCCGTGACATGTTCGTAATTAGGAGTATGTCACGTACATATTCTGATAGAGTTATTGTTATTTTTTATTTCCTAGGTCCGTATTTATAAACTGCTCTCAAGTTTGACATCAATCTTGAGTCCAGCTTTTAGATGCTGTTAGTATTGACTGACATTTAACGAAATCGCTCTTGAGATCGATCTCAGAGTTGAGTGCGATTTATTAATACGGCTCTTAAAGATAGCCTGCTATGTTTATAACAACCAATCCTAACCTAACCTATAACAAAAAACTGTGAAAATTAACCAATCAAGAATAAAAGGTTGTCATTCTTGATATATTTATATGAATATATAATCAAAAATTACCGTTCTAGTCATATAATTTGTTTATTCTTCCCCGTCAATATTTGTACATTTTATCGCAATTTACTAATTAGTTGTATATAAGACTTTTTATCTCACCAGCTTCAAAGGAAAGTAAAGGTAATAGAAATTCCTCTCGCATCCAAGAGTCATATGTTTCCGAAAGGCTATAAGTTCCATTGAAACACTATATCACTGCGAGACACGTCTAATGTGAGTCCTGAATAACGACGCGACACGGGGGCTGGATGCCGCGATCTATGTAGTTACGCGTATTTTTACAAAACATACATACATCACGCCTTTATCCCTTGCGGGGTAGGCAGAGCGTTAACGTCGACACGTCTGACATTTTTGAGGATTGTTTTCCAAGGTTGTTTCAGAAAACATGTGTATCACTATAGTGACAGGTTGTCAGCCTGTCGCCTAAAAATTCTAATACACCAATATTCTCGAGTCCCTCAGTCGCCTCTTACGACGCCCACGGGAAGGATGTGGGGTGATGCTATTCTAAGCCGGCATCGCACGGCATCTAATGTGAGCTGAATAACGACGCGACACGGGACGCGGGGCTGGATGCTGCGATCTATGTATTTACAAGTATTTTACAAGACATATGTATAAGAATAGATTTCTCTCTCTGTTCGTGTGAGACACCGAGTCGTCCAACGACCCGATGAACCTTAGTGTCAGAATTTTACAACCGCTTATAGATTTTAAAAAGTCAGTGCGTAGTATGAAAGAACGTCACTTTTTGCGTGTCTCTATCTGGATGTCATGGACGCCGCGAGATCCTCATAAACAACGAACCTACGAATTTTTATTGCTGAGTTTATTTAATAGATAAAGTAATTCAACAGGAAGGAAATGTAAAGCATGTCACCAAAATGATAAGCAGCGGTAGCAGCTGCCTCAACGTCCACTAGATTTGAATAAAGATGAGTATGATACTCATAAGGTGGATCGCACACTTAACGTACGACGGACCGATAAAGTATCGCAGCGTTCAGTAATATCCATACTAGAAATGTACTAAAAAACCCATACTAAAACCGCTCAAACCCTGTTGACGTAGCGCTATCGCAGCGTCGTCCGTCGAATGAGGTTTTAGTATGGGGAGTTACGTTTCTAGTATGGATCTGGCAGACCGCTGCGATATTTTAGCGGTCCGTCGTGTGTTAAATGTGCGATGCGCCTTAGTTATTTCAGTCTTGGAAACTATGTGATTAGGTCTGCTTGAAAAAGTGCTAAAAAGTTTTAATGTACAAACCATTCAAAAGTGATACTATCATTGTAAAATGGTAAAAAACGTATAAGTAATATTAATTGCAGTCACGAACAATTCTGAGGCGAGCATGAAAGATAACATTCTAATTACTTTAAAAATACTGGCACAAGAATAAAGTCTTTGGCCTCATCGCTCATTTAAAACCGGTGTCGATAACCAAAAGATAACGGTATTAATTACAAAACTTTGGAAATAATTACTGCAAATGAGACCAGAGTAATTTTGTGTTTCAAGGTCAGAGCAAATAATACAGCTAGAAAGAGCTCTGTCTACAAACTGAGGCAAAAACAAACGAATACAATTATTTTGTCAGCAAATAAGTGTGTGTAGTATCGTAGTGCAGCAATATAAACATTCTGATTATAAAAATATCTACATCGAATACGGGCTGGATGACTCCGTGTCCCGCACAAAAAAAGAGAAAAGAAAGAAGTATTTTTTCTAATATGTACCTACTTGTGGTCCATAGTTTGACAAATATTTTCAGACCGTGACCGTGAGTCACACTTCACCCGTAAAACAAAATCCTTTTCCTTAAAGTTTAAGGCTGAAACCCTGCAGTACGCAGTGCAACTTATACCACATTTCTTGGTCTGAGTTCACAAAGCCATTTAATATTGTTGCTTTCTATCTTAATAATTCGTAAAAGTACTCCGCGAAGATAATAGGGTTCGCAGATCGTGAATCTTCTTAATTACCAACAATGTTGAAATTAAGCTTTTAATGAGTTTTAATTAACAAGTTTTGGAAGGTTGCGTGGAAATATCCGCCGATTGTTGTAAGATACTGCGCCGGTAAAATACACTCGCTTCATAAATTGCCAACTAAATGGTGATTAGAGTAATTTAAGCAACATTCGCTCGAAAGCTAAAATTCAATTCAGGTTTGTTGTTTCGAAAGAAAATATTCCGCCATTCTTGCCTGTTTATATTTGATCGATGCGGCAAAAAATGTACAAAATTGTGTAGTGTAGTGTAGATACATCCTCATAATAGCAGTTCCCTCTCCAGGGTTCGTATGTTAAAAATTTCAACAACTTAACCTACCATATGATTGCAAATAAATAAACATGAATTTGCATAGATTTATGCTAGCCAAACCTATAAAGTTAAAAACTGCTGGGGAAGTTTGTGTCTGTTTCCTAAATATCAGAGTTACACAATGACAGTGGTATTTAAATTGTAGTGGCTATGCAAATTATTTTAATACCGTGTATCTTCGAAAGCAGGTGACATAAACAATACAATAAGCCTGTGATGACAGGCCGGCAGCCGAGCCAAGTGCGATGTGGGTCACCCACGATCAGAGGAAATTAGAGATGACTTAGTAGTTACAGATTGCGTGTTGTTTAGTACAAAAAAAAACATTCATAATTATTTATTTCAAGGTAGTAAATTTTACATTTACTTACTTTTTTGATAGTCAATTCTAAAATTGACTATCAAAAGGATAATTGTAAAAATGTAAATGATGAGATACATTAAAATTTTCTGCTTATAACAATTTTATGAACCAAGTGTAAACTCGCTCTGCAAACATAATTAATACTTTATACTACCTACCTATACACCCGCCAAATAGATTAATACGATAGTTTGTCATTTACAACGGCATAAAAACATGGCAAATAGAGCATAGGTAGAGTGCTAGAGATTTAAAGTAAGAACTTATGGGGAGCTTACGCCGTGTGATGCCGGCTTAGAATAGCATCACCCCATTTCTTCCCGCGGGTGTTGTACGAGGCGACTAAGGGACTCGAGGCTTACATGTGTATTACAACTTTCGGCGACAGGCTGACAACCTGTCACTATAGTGATACACGAATCATATGAAAGAGCCCGCAATATTTGTCAGACGTGGTGATAGCGACCGTATTTTTACGGCCGTTAACGCTCTGCCTACCCCGTTAGGGAAAAAGGCGTGATATGTGTATGTATGTATGTATGTATGTACTTATGGGGAGTTTTTGTTTACAATTTATTTCATTTTGGCCGCTTTTGATTTATTGTAGTTGTAAGATTAAACGATTTTTATTTAATGATTCTTTGATATTAAACAAATACTTTTAACCACCTTTTTATAGATATTAAATTGTTACAATATGTATCCACATCATGTCATTTGACGATGATTTGTGATACCTAGCAGTCGTGGATACGCAGATATTTATATAAAGCTAACGTACTTGAAACATAAAGTTCAATATCATAAACAGTTCTCAAGTTCCTCATAGTCAAGGGTCGGACAGAGAGCGCGCCAACACAGACGGTAATGCCTGGCAGGTGCACTGCTTTGTATTACAATAAAACTATTTTATTCAAAGCAATTAAAGTATAACGTTTATAAAACTGTAACATCAGGTCCCATACAGTCGGTTGTTAACTTGGATACTGATGCACGTGATAAAAAAATACTTAAACAAATAAAAGAGAAACAAATAACTAGGGATGCATCTTATCTAGAAAAAAGTGCATCACAAGTATTATATAAAAAGATATTGTGTTTTGATTATCTAGCATTTATTTATTTTGCTTGATTAGTCAATAAATAATTCTTTCAGGGAATGGTAAGCAGCGTTCCCTATGCATGCAACATCTTCTACTGCGCTCGCCAAGCCTGCCAAGCGTGATAGTATGTTCTAGTAGTCACGTGGCTGTTAACTTTACCAAGCACCATTTGTGGAACTTGAAAAACATATGAGCAGATACGCTAACAAATTAATGTACTGTACAGTACACTATTGATAACACAATTAATACATTACAGAACACGTTGATTTGAATAAATAATGTTGTATTAGTGATGGCACATCGTATAAGTGCATTAAATCGGAATATCGAGCAATGACCCCTTCCGATGAATATGGACAAATGAGTAGCAATTTGCGTCTGGTTGGTTCGTTACTCAGAACAGGAATAACATAGATAGAGCATCTCACTTAATGTGAAGAAAGAAAATTTGTTAATCATTTCAGTAATAACTTTTAGTTTACCAGTGACAAAATATAACATGGCTCTTCTGGCATACTCGCACTCAAACAAGAAAAATCCAATGCTAGGAGTAGGTACACCGACAATACGTTCGTTAGGTACTCTCACAACAGCCAAAGAAAAAACTAGTGGACGACATTTTGCAGTCTTCAGAAATCAGACAACTACTTAGAAAATCAATTATTCCCCAGCTCTAAGAAAATAAAATCGCAGTGGATAAATCCTCTAAGCAGGCCGCTATAGTTGAACAAAGAGATAGAATCATGTGGCGGAGCCGATGTGGCCCGCTGGCTGCTCTCTTAGCTTTGACCGATTTTCGGATGAATAAAAGACCAAAAAACAAACTTTTCTTTACCACGGCTTTATTGACACTGAGTCAAAAAACTCAAAAAAACAATACCTTGTCCAAAATAAAAAGTAATAAAAAATACAAAAGATCATACAAAAAGGTGCGATTCCGCACATTCCTCGTAGGTTTTATTCGTTGATTAGAAGCCCTTTCTGTTCCTATTATTTGTTCCAAGCTGTTCGGCTCATCCGACGATGTGAATATCAAATGGGTATTTAAGCCACCAATTCGGATCACTCTCAGTCTATGCCAATCATTTTAAATGGATGTTTGTGGTTTCCAGTGGATATGCTGATGCTCAGAGATTTTAGTCGAACATCCTTTGAAGTGGTTTCACCGAATATATAGAGGTTCAATGGTGCACAAACTACATTATGTTATGATATGACCTTCTTGACAACAGAAGCAATTGTCTCTCTAAGCTTTCGAAAGGTGATAGGGTGCATTTATTTTACATTTCAAAAGGGCTGCGGACCCCCGCAGCCCTTTAGCGTCTTGATTATGTCTCGAACAGATTGAATACATCGGTCGCGAACTGGAACAAAGGGTCTGATTGTTATGCACCCCTGGCACGCCATGACAAACTGCTTAAGGTGAGAGTGAGTCGCCCGAGACGCCCCTAACGCGGTTTACTGATTGTTTGTAGCCAGAGGACACCTACATAGACGACATGATCACAGCAGCGTGTTGTGACCGACCCACGGGGCATGAGGAAATATCACGAATTTATTGCATTGCGCCACAGAGCCAACAGAAAGGAAATATGACACTAATACCCGAAGCTTTTAAATCAAAACACAAGCGTCATAAATATAAACGACAACGACAGCAGAATGCACGAGAAAAACATTTTCCTTGCGACAAATAGTCTTGCGATATTGGAGATGCTTATACGAAATATACATCATCCCTGAGATTTGTTGCCGTGAAATTGTTTCTGTCCCCGATCTTCCGCCAAACATTTCATCGTATTATTAAATTTTTCGTATGGCTGATCAAAATCTGCGATGAAATAGATGAGGAAAAGGGTCGAGTGTTTCAATACACTGATATCTTACACGAGACACACTGAAGCGCCAATCTCGTGATATATCGCTAACATGGTCATGCTCTTTATACTCTTCAAATAAACTCTACAACGAGTATTTTCATCTAGCTTGAAATCCAGTACCTAAAGTGAAATTGTATTTTGTTTTATGTTAGAAGAATTGATGAAGGAGTCCATCGTATAGACAAACTGTAAAAACATGATTACAGGATTGACGTTTCTAATATGGATCTGACAGGCGCATACGTTATCGTCGCGTTATTTTTGCCCTGAAATGTGATATAGGCCATAGCATGCCCAATATTCCCATGGTATAGGTACCCAATTTTTGTGTGGTTCAGCTAGAATATGGTGCGGTGCGTTTGTTCTCCGCCAAAGAGCTTGGTGCTTGCGTTTTGTTTACTCAAATGCAGTAAATAATTCTGGTAAAAAGTTGACTGCAACCAAATTGCATTTGTTGTACAAGCGGGACAAGAAACACGTGATGCGTGGAAGTAATACAAATTAGGCTATTGTGTCCTGTGTGGCGGTTGCGGTGTGTGGCGTGGTAGCAAGTAAAGTGATGTAGAGAATTTTCACACTATAGTTTCTAAAATTTTGCTTGATACCTGTGATTTGCTCCAAGGTCATAAACGTCACAGGTATCAAGCTAAATTTTACAAAATACGTATTCCGGGTAGAGCCGCTGATGTCATTTTTGTATTAACACATTGTATGAATCTTTTCTGTGCCGTTGAATGAATCCATACAATTTCTACGTTTATTAATATGTTGGTATTATTTTCGAATTCTTTGAGGCATGCGTGGGGCCGAAGCCAGCAGCACAGAAGCTTTTTGTAATAATACCCAATAGTAATCTATTATTTCTATTATTAACCGTTTATTATGCACAAGAACATAAGAAGCGAAAGCATAATACTAATAATACTCATATTTATTTGAAATGAAAATAAACGTAACTTGGTCGCTGGCGCATCGTTCGCTGCATCCTGTAAACACCACGGTACAGCAGCGCTTTTTATAGCCAATTTCAACATTATTTCGATAACGATAGAGTTCAGTTCGTATTTTTTGGGAAAAGTGCCCACAAAAATTGCCCTACACACCGTGTTTCGGGAGAAATGAATTAAATTGTAGACGTTATAAATAACATAGAGAGACATACGTTGTAGAGCATCGTACTTAAAAACTTTTCCGATTGGACCAGTGCTGGAAAATGAGAAAAAAATACCGCCTCCCATATAAAATAAGTCAGGTGATCATGGATTTTGTATGAGACGTCGTTTTTTTTGGAAATTTTTTAGCACTGTTCCAATCGGGAAAGTTGTTCAGCTCGATGCCCTCAATAACGTCTTCCATTTAATGCATTTCCTTCAAAAAACGGTGTATAGTCTGCGGCGGTCCTTATGTAGACAGACGGTGATTGCGCTATAGCATTCGCGCTACGTGGGTGCCGCAATAACTAATCTTCCTTTCCTCCCGACCCATTTTTTAACGCGTGACATCTTATTTTGCGCCCCGACATATTTCACCAGGCACGTTCCGAATGATACTCGCTTACGTAATAATGAAGAATCACGTTTTTAAAATGTAGGGAGGGTTGACTTGCTTTGGTTTCACACTTTCAAGTATTACTTTACATTTACATTTTCAAGATTATTGCACATTTTCAAGTATTACTTACGCGTTCTCTGGGCATCTGCAACGTAAAAAAATATTGTAGCATCGAGATATCAAAGGCCTCGAGCATAATTTCGGAAATATTCAGTTTGTTACAACCGCACCCTGTTAAAACCGTACCCAGTCTACCGTATGAAAAAGTCGTGTTCAAAGAGGGATTTGTGCCAAATTAAGATATTTTCCGAGTCAGTTACTTCAACGGAAATCGTAACATAAAATTGGTGAAAGACTCAATTCAATCGTGTGCGGGAGAAAAGAGAACTTTGGCGCGGCGTCGTCGAGCGTGCTCGAGGTTCGAACTTTGCCCGTTCATATAACCCGTGTAAAAGCGCCTTTAACTAAATAAACTAAAAACAGCAAATCAGCGGTAACTAAGCAATACATATTCCAATATGATACTCTTACCAATACATTGTAAGCACAGAGCAAAAATGACATTTGTATAGAGGGCGCATGGTGTCTTGTTTGGTCTGTGATTGTAAGAAATGTGAATAAACATCAACAGATATGGCGATCACTACGACTAGCAGTGACTCCATTGGTAGGATAAGTAAGTACTCTACCAACACCTAAAACATATTCTAGTAAGTAGGTAATCTGAGAGCTGGTTACCTACCACCTACCAATTGCATTTACTAGTACAGCAATTAGCTATCATTAGTAATATTTGCTAGTACGATAGATACCTACTTAAACTAATTAAATCGAACTTAGCAACAAATTTATTTACCTCTGAGAATTTAGTTCAGTGAAAACATGGAGAACACACAAAGAAAAATATAAATAAAACATGTAGGTATATTTATTTCATTCAAACAGACGTTTGTGTTTATATTTGTCGACAAATATGTGTTGTTACAAACATCGTATAATTTGGATTAATTAAATTACTTTGTAAACTTAATCCGTTGCCAAGAGTGGAAAGTAAGCAGAACGTTTGTGTGCCAAACATTGAATATTATGTTGTCTCGCTTGTTTCTATCATGGTTTTTTTATTTTCTATTTGTTAAGTTGGTATATGATTTGAGAAGTCCATTCTTGATGACTGTAGGTCAGAAGCATGATCTGATAAAGATTCATGGATTGTGATTTACGATTTGGAAATAAAATTTGCACAAAAAATACTGTTTTATTTGCGTAAGTACCTACTAAAAATATATAACGTAAAAGAGCAAATGGCCCGATTTTGTAGCCGATAGTTTCCCTGCCTGATACACCGAGAGTCGTGGGTTCGATGTCCACAGGACAAGTTAGGTAAGTTTATGTTTAGATAATGTGTATTTGAGTATTAATCATGTATCTCAATTCCAAGCTTTGCTTGGTTTGGGGCTAGATTTTGTTGCGTGAATTGTCAGGCGATAGGCTGACAACCTGTCACTATAGTAATACAAATGTTTTCTGAAACAACCTTGGAAAACAATCCTCAAAAATGTCAGACGTGACGATAGCGGCCGTATTATTACGGCCGGTAACGCTCTGCCTACCCCGCAAGGGATAAAGGCGTGATGTATGTATGTATGTATTTAATTGTCAGGATATTTCTTTTATGTAGCCTGTGTATAACGTCCCACTGCAGGGCAAAGGCCTCTCCTCTTTCGCGCCACCCGTTTCGATCTTGGGCCTACGACTACTAATTTTTGTTATTTATGATATTTTGAGCAGTGAGGTAAATGTCACATTAGCCTGCGTCGCAAGTCACGCTTTCCTCACAGCAAGACCATAGGGGTAATGGCGCGTGCATCGGTGCACAAATCCGAATGTGCGAACTGCAAACAACACCATTCCTGGCCACCACCGACACTGCACTACCACACTACTACACTCTACGACTCTACTCATATACATGCAAATTTACCTGCAATTGCTGTGATATAAAGCCTTGTTCACACGACGCCTCCGCACTGGCACTGCAACAATCGTTCTAGCCTGAGAACGTATTCTTGAATCAGTAGGATTTTATTTCTGCTGGCCACAGTGTGTGAAGGGTGGCCTAGCTACTCGTATTACATGTTTTGTTTCATCAGTTCATAAACACAACAAACATTTTATCTGAAGAATGAATTTCTGATATGAAACCATTAAAGTACTAATATCCAGAACATAAATGCTTTCAAGTAGTAAAACGCATGATACAAACGGTTAACCACTTGTCGCTCTCTGGTGCATGTGAAATCGTATTTCAAGTAATTCAAAAATACGTTTGCTGGACACAGTAGACTACGGTCTCGGACTGTTGTGAACTGTGCTAATAGACTATGGTTACTTACTTCTACAAAAGTAACTTTAAGTATGAATGTTTTATTGGTGAATTCGAGTAATAAATGAAACTGGAACATCTGGCGCCGCAAAAGAAATTAAAAAGTATTGTAGTCATTAAGCAACAACTTTCAGTACGCTCTGCCAAGTTCGGGAAGTAGCCAACCACATCAATCAATGACCGCCGCGAAACAAGCAAGGATAGAGCTCCTCCAAAAACGTAATGAAACAAAAGTCGTTCCGCTCGGTTTACGTTTATTTCTTGGAACAGTCTGATGAGAAACAGAAATGAGAAACTTGAATAAAGACGCAAAAAGACAAGACTCTAGTTAGAAGTTGTAATGAGTATTTGGTGAAGAGAGTATTCACCTCGCTACAGTGATACGAGTCCGTGAACAGTATCCAATCCACAGACGCCAATTATCCGCCGTAATCAAGGAAATTTACGAAAGGGTTCAGTCGGGGCTCAATCAAACTTTGCCAATCATCACGCCTATCTAATCTCCAGGGCAACAATGGAACCACGATTGGAACCTCGGCGGCTACATACTGTCTTATTTGTATGGCGATAACGCTTCGATACTACAATACCGCGTGCCCTTTTATAGGGGTGAGTTGCTCTACGCCACCGGTTATTACCTTGATATCTTTGTATAGTACCCTCACGCAGGTACACTAGAAAAGTATAAAAGCAACACAATGGGATGTTATCGAGCGAGCCCGTACGAGTCAGACATTCACTTTTTAATCGAATGCCATTCTGTTACTATAAATCCTAAATTCAACAGATATAAATGTGTGGCAGCCGGTCCGAAATCTGCAGTAGCAGACATTTTTAATTTCTGGCGGCCTGTGGGAGCTTCCGCCGCGAAAAAGTGTTAATTGAATGTTCACCGTTTGTTGGCGCGGATCTAAACTGATACTCGCACACCGACAACAATAAATCAAAGCGAATAATACTGGCGCAAACATCGAACATACGTCGAAAAAATAACCAACAATATTGCTGAATTGTTCCAAACAATGTACGAGAATGTGATAGAGAATATGTAAGCTAAATTAGCTAAAAAAACCTCTAGAAAAAATAGACGATACGATAATGTCGATATGAATGAATACAGTGCGTGGAGCTATATTAGATCACAAGTAGGTAGCTTCACTACACTACCAACAGTGACTATCGCAAGTCAGAGAAACAAGGAGATGTTTACTGAATAATTCATCACGGAATACATAAACTGATCCTAATGAAGCCACTGCGAGCTACTTATCGAATTATGAACGACTGCTCATACAAAGCGTCAAAAGATGTTACATCGAGAACCAAGATCGAGATCATTTATTATAAAAAACATTTTGTCTGGGAATAAAAAGATAGCCATTGTTTATGTTGCAAAATTCTAAGGTACATTTCAACGTTTTTATCTACCTCGCAACTCGGAAATTTGTTAATTCCTATAGCTACTCTGTAAAGAGGAAAAATACGGTAAGGCAGCAAAGTATGCAAAAAAATTCAAACTAATGTCGGCTGTCGGACACGAGACGGCGTCGAGATGTCACAGCGCCGGCAGCCGGCTGCCTCGCGCCCGGACCTGACGCACGACGCCTCCTGAGGAAAACTCCACATTACGTATTCCACCCAACACTGCTGCTAGTGTTGCTTTTAACTTTATGGAACATCACCTGAATTGAAAAACGAGCGGGTCAGACGGAAAAACTACTCGTCTTTAAGAAACTTTGCAGCCGGCAGTCTCCGCGGAGGCGCTGTCGATTTTATTTTATGTCATTATTATGGAGCCAAGATTGCGGGACGATATTAGATAAGAGGTTTAACGTCATATCCATTTGATGTTTCCAATTTTTTTGGGGAAAGATGTTATTTTGATTACCCTACTGACCCAGTTACTAAATGCTTAATACATTTATAATATCTAACAGTTGACTAGCCTTGCATTATCGTGCGTAATATGGGTAATTTGAATTAAGATGATGGAGCGTATCACAGCATTACAGGATTACCATGGTGGACTAAACGGGATCAAAATATTACTATAATAGAATTAATGAAATTTTTAGTAGGTATCTAATCGAAGATAGCGTGCTTAAAGCAAAGACGTAATAATACGCAATGGTTAACATTATTTAAACAAAACAAATACTTGTGTCAGTGTACACCCAGAAAACATTCCCTTTCCATTATTTTGTAACATTCCCACACGCAGGTAAATGTACAAACGAGGCCATTTCCAGTCTAGAACGAGTGCCAACTGGTGTTTTACGACCATAACGATCTTCACCTACCGAAATAGGTATCTGTTTCTTGAAAACGATTGTATAACACACCTTTAGACTCGACTAGTCTGGTATGTTTCAAATGTTGGCTTTCATTTTTAACGAACGACAAGAAACCGAAGCAGGTTCTCTTTTCATAGGATTTTTTTATGACTGGGACCTCTATCACGCTTCAGCGCCGAAATAACGCTGCACTAACGGATGCGCCTATCAGATCCATACGAGGAACGTCAATCCCCATATTAAAACCGCTCTCGACGCACGACCTACGTTAGCGCAGCATCATGTGCTAGACCTGCCTCGAGAGTGGTTTTTGTATGGGGAGTGATGTATCTAGTATTAATCTGACGGGCGCATACTTTAGCGCAGCGTTATTTTTGCGCTAAAGTGTGGGAAAGACTTAATTGAAGAGGTACAGCGTAGTTGTGGCGCAGTGGTAGCGCGACTACCTTTGACGCAGAAGGTTCCGGGTTCGATTCTCGGTGGGTCACTCACAAAGTTGATATTTATCACTTTGTGAGTTTGTTCCCAGTCTGGTTAGGACATTGCGGGCTGAACCACCCGATTGTCCGTAAGTAAGATGGTTCCGTGTTTCGGATGGCACGTTAAGCCGTAGGTCCCGGTTGCTGTCTATGATCACTTAGACGGGGGTCGTTACACAACCACGTCAGAAGCCTGCTACTTGTAGTAGGCGGTTGAACAATTCTGACACTAGGGTACATCGGGTCGTTGGACGACTCGGTGTCCCACACGAAAAGAAGAAGCGTAGTTGTACGTAGTGCAAATTTTTCAAATATGTACCTATAGAATAGTGTGCTACACAAAATACTTGAAATTGTTGCTTTTTTATTTTTTTTATTTCACGTGGTATACACAAACTCAGAATTAGTCAATGTCTACGTTAAATATCATAAAGGTTTGTCTCAAAGACATAATTCCGCTATAGATACAATTAACAGATTTTTTGCAAAAAAAATGGCAAAAAAAAAAAACATTTATATTTATTTATTTGAAAATAAATTTCACAGCATTACAGCCTAAGCCTATGCACTGTAAAACTAAATAATTAACAACAACATCATAAAAACTTAAAAATTAAATAACAATCAACATATCAAACATTTTCAGCAAAACTAAGACATTCTTTATTAAGCTTCACAATTGAGTCTGCAAACAAATCTATTTGTGGCGACATATCCAAGAGCGAGTTAAGTAGGCTTAGTGCAAGCACCAACGGAGAGTGACAATGGTGATTTGTGCGCATTGATGGTACGGCCAGGAGGCGATGATTGCGGCCGCGCAAGTAGTTATTAGGCACAAACAAGCGACACACTCGTGTAACCAGAGTTGGACACACCAAGTCACCCCGTAGCAGGCGGCATGCGATCGTAAGTAACACGTACGTTCGTCTAGTTTGTAGAGAGTTTAGCCCTAACACACCCAGAAGAAAAAGGGAAGGATATAAGAATGGATAGTATCCATACATTTTCTTATAGACAAATCTTAGAAAAGCTTTTTGAATTTTTTCTAGCAATAGGCAGTAGCTGTTTTCATGCGGACTCCAGATGATTGCTGCTGATTCTAACTTGCTACGCACTAAAGCTGTATAAAGTAATATAATTGCTTTAGGATCTTTGAAATCTCGGCAGTTTCTCAGCACGAATCCAAGTCTACTATAACTTTCTACCGCTAGCAACCGTATATGATCGTTGAAAGTAAGTTTACCATCGAAAACAACGCCTAAGTCTTTCATATTATCAACGCGAGAGATAGTTTCGTTACCCAAAGTATACGTTACAGATAAAGGTTTTAAACTACGAGTGAAGGTTAGGACGTTACATTTACTGGTATTAAAGAATAATTTGTTTTGAACACTCCACAGGTAGACTTTATCGATATCGTCCTGCAATAGCTTTGTGTCTTCCTCTCGAGTGACGACACGAATTAATTTGAGGTCGTCAGCATAGAGAAGACAGTCAGAATGTTGAACAGTGTTTTCAAGGTCATTAATCATTAATATAAATAATAAAGGACCCAAGATCGACCCTTGACTAACCCCAGACCTCGTGTGGTATGTTTGGGAAACGAATGAACCATACTTAACAAACTGTTGACGATCTTTTAGGTAATCCGCAAAAAAATTGAGTAAGGCGGGGCTAAATCCAATGTCGCACATTTTGTTAAGTAAGATATCGTTATCAACGCGGTCGAAGGCTTTCTTAAAATCAAAATAAATGACGTCCACTTGTGAACCTTTATCTAAGTGACCCGAAACAGTATCAGTAAGCGTGAGAAGATTAGTATTTACAGATCGCCCATGTCTGAATCCGTGCTGAGAATCAGAGAGATAAGGTGCTACTTGTTTGGATATTTTGAAATGAATAATAGCTTCGAAAAGTTTAGGAAGAGCAGACAGAATAGCTACGGGTCTATAATTTTCTACACATGAATTGTCTTTTGTTTTGGGTATCGGGCTGACTCTAGTTGTTTTCCAGATAGCAGGGTATTGGCATGTTTTGAGAGCGAAGTTAAACATGTGCTTAATAGGAACAATCAACAGATTTTTACAGGCTTTAAGGATGTATGCGGGAACGCAATCGGGGCCAACAGCACTACGTGGTTTTAATTTATTTAGGGCAATATATATATCTGAATCTGTTATTGTGTCGATGTGAATGAGGTTTGATGATAAACTTGTGCTATTTTTAATTATTTGGCTTGAATCCAGTACCGGGGAGTTAGGAAGAAAAACGCTTGAAAAGAAATCAGCAAAGGCATTAGCTAATTCTGTTCCCTCAAAGCAGATACCCTTGTACGTGATTCGTGGTTCAAACCCACCAGAAGACTTTAAGCTGTTAATGTGTTGCCAAAAAGCACGAGGATTTTCACGAATTTTCAATAAAACGTTATTAACGTACAAATCATAAGCTGATCCTAGTTTTTCTTTAAGACTAGACCTAAGGTTACTAAATAATTGGTATATGGATTGATCATTACTGCGCTTCCATAAACGGTGTAAATTGGCTTTACGATTGATATCATAAATAATTTCTGAGGTAAACCAAACCGGGTAGCGCCTGTGTCGCTTGTTGGGCCTATTTTTTTTCGGAATACATACATCAAATATACTATATAAAATAACATAAAATTCCTTAACAGCGTCATCGGGGCTCAGACTGTTGAGAACTGAATCCCAGGAAACTTCATTAAGAAGTTGATACAGAAGATAAAAGTCAGCTTTTGAAAAATTCCAGTCTTTACTATTATCAATATTACTAGGGGGCAGCTGCGGTTTGTTTAAAAAGTTTGTATCCTTGACTATTGAAATTTCGACATCAAGAGGAGGGTGGTAAGAATCTGCATGGGGAACCAGCCCATCCCCCGACACTTTTCGCACTGTGACAGGCTTAACTCGCTCTGGTAACAAAACGACATCGAGTCGACCGTCAAACGCATTAGATATATCATTGTAATCAGCCATACCACAAACATTTAAAAAGTAACAAAAATAGCCACGAATATCATCCGAGGCACTATTTAAATTAAAATCACCTAAAAGAATAACAATTCCATTTAAGGTGGATAATTTAGATTCCACTTTTAAAAACCAGTTCATGTACGTATTATCTAGAGTTCTTGGAGGGAAATAAACAACACAAATATGAAAATTAGTATTATGAAGTGAAAAGGAAGCCCACAAATCTTCTCCTTGGTCAGTTTCTAAGTCTGTGCGCCGGCGCAGGGAGAGGGACGAGCGCGCCGCTAGCATCACGCCACCTCCGGCGCGGCCACGGTCTCGCCGCAACACGCTCCAGTCACCACAGGAAACCTCAGCGTCAGTAACAGAATTGTCCAAGTTTGATTCGGTAACAGCAACAATGTCATTCTCGAGTAAAAGTAAACTCTGTCTCCAATATAGTAGTTTAGTTTTCAGACCTCTAACGTTTTGATAAAATATGTCTAGTGTTTGTGATGATCTTTTTTCTGAGTTTAAAATGTTATGGTTGCTTTTGTTTAGACTGGAAGATCCCATTTCGTCCTCGAAAAAACTGCCAAGGTTTGATTCTTGCATTGATAGGCCAAACATCAGCGGACAAACATTTCTCATAGCATTCGTCTGGGACAGAGATTTTAAAAGATTTATAATTACCACGCGATTTCAGCTCATCCACTGTAATATTAGAGTGTGATGGAAAAAGTTTCTTAAGATATGTAACCACTTCTTCAAGTCCTGATGCCATGTTCCACAAGTGAATAAGTTTTCGACTCTCGGCAGCCTTTAGTGAAGTTACATCTGGACCTGCGGTGCCCTGTAAAGAGTTTTGCTCCCTCCTTTTCCTCTTAGGTAGTATTTTTATCCAAGGACCGTGATTCTCATGTTCTTCGTTAGAATCATCACTCGAATTATCATCAATGTTATGCAACTCCACTATAGGATCGGGCAAGCTTAATGAGTTTTCAGAAGTATTAGTAGTACTTTGATTAGATTTACCGTAAAATCCTGTAGATGCATGTGAATTATGCGCAATTATACGTGCAGTAGAAGGATTTTCAGTTGTATGTTGTTTATTTATCTGCGGTAAGGGGGAGGGCTTACTGTTCTGACGTTTGCGACGCGGCTTAGTATTGTTCTTGGTGCTATCTTCAAGTAAAGTTTCAGAATGACAAGTGCATTGGCAAACAGGTGGCTTTTTTGTAGCTAGCTCGATACTCTGTATACGTTCGCTCATCTCATCTAGCTTACACGAATTGTAATCCAGTTTGTCATGGCATAAGTTAATATCAGGTGATATTTTGTCAAATTTCGTATGTAATAATGATATTTGTTCTCGAAGAAATTTAATTTCTGCTATCAAATCGTCATGTTGCCCTCTACCAGCTGTGGATTGATCGGTTTCTTTGCTTCGAGGTGTATCCTTTTTCTTAGTCGGTAATTTCGGTGTTAAGTGGTGACATTCACGGCACTTATAGTACTCTCTGTTTTGAGGGGTCATCAAAGCAAAACGTTTGTAGTCAACACTTTCGCATTCAAGACAATAGTTTTTCTTGCAAGTAAAACAAATTAAAAATTGCGTGCGTTTAGGTTTGAAACATTTGCAGCATTTAACAGAAGCCATTTTATTAGGTTTCAAGCTATGGTGTTAGTAATTAGTAGGTATAATAATAATGTTGTTATTGTTATCAATTAGTACGAATTTTTCGGTCGCGATGAGGCCGCGAGAGCAATAGGTAGGGGGCGGCGGCAGCGACAGCGGGCGTTGACCCCAAGCGCATTCAAAATTCGGACTCGGTTGCCCAGCCGCCGTTAGCAAAAATGTTAGAGATGCTTTTCGTGATTGCTCGTAAACGATTGAACACTGTTAAAATCTAAGACCACCACCGTAAAGTACTCCTCACACACAGTCTAAGAATATGCAAAGTAACTTGTAAATCAAATTTGTAAAAATGACGACAGTTTTCAGCCGTTATTTGAGATTTTTGAAATGTTTTTCGCTTTTACTCACAAACTGTTCATAATTTTGAAATTCTAAGACCACCACGGTGAAGAACACGTAGCAGACAATCGAAATATGCACAACACAAGCACAAAACACAACTTTTAACAATTAATTGAGATTAAAATCCGAGGAGCGTAGTGATAACGCATCCGCGCGGTAAGACGGCCACCGGGCCAAAAACATTTATATGCCTACGTGACGACCATGAAAAGGGCCAGAGAGTTGAGAGGTAAAACATTATGCTTGGACATGTATCATACTTGTTGTAGAGTGGAGTTCGGGTCAGGAGTTCCAAACCGGAGAGAGTATGTAACTCAGAGCTGTCATTTCCACGCGGCCATCACCCGCAAACAAAGACCAACTTTTTCCATAGTTCCCAAACAAACACACGAAACTTGATATTACAGTTTCTGAAAACTTTTCGTATACTAGAAAGTGGGAATGCAGGTGTTAGGAACTGCTTGTAGCTAAATAATAGGTGCTTTAGTAGGTACTTATTTAAGGGTGTTTTCTAAGCCAATAATAAGAATACTTTAATAGGTAGCTAGTGCAATTTGACCTCCTGCCCAAAGACAATTACATGATTTGACTTATCTCAAGAGTTGAACATAATTTTAAATGGGGTTAGTTTTCATAGTTATAAATGTTTGCTTTTTCCTTTTACAAGTAATACACATTTGTACTTTCATGATTGGTGTTTGGCACGCACAGTTTTGCAGATCCACCAACGCAATCAGCCGACCATACAAACACCATGTTTAGATTGTGTAGCTTTTTGCTAGGCGGTTGCACCTGGGTTGGCCCCAAGTCTGCCATTTTTTTGTCATTGTAACTCTACTGAAACTCAATTGTCATTCCATTGCCATTGTGAATTTCTATACTTAAAAATTTTAGCAGACTACGAAACTACTAAAATCATCCAACTGAGATCCAATCGACATCCAATGAAAATTTTCATTTAGCAGACTTAGGGCCCTGATATTTAGCGGCAGTAGAAGGGTTGGAAGGCGCAATACAAGTAGTCTGCTACTTATATTACTGTAGGTATGTAACCGGAGTTTACCCGAGTGGGTATAATATAATGTCGCATTAAGAGCGGAGCACACCGGCTCCGTATGCGTTGCGTATCCAGCTCTCTTCCGGAGTCCCGCGCGTGATCACGTCCGTACACCCCTGCCACACCGGGTTACGGACGTGGTTACGCAGGTTACGCGCGTAGCTACGGATGCGAGCTGCAAGGAGTCTGTTGCGTATCCAGCCGACGCCATATTGCTTTTCATGTCATATCCAAAAGCTCTGTCATTAGTGTGCAATAAGTATTGCGCAAATAAAAACGCGGATCGCGTTCTGTGCAGCAAAAAATTGACGACATGTCAATGTCGCGTTTTTTGACACTCGTGTTGCATTTTTCTGTTCTGAAAGAGATTTACGCGGCGCTTACAGTGCAGAGAAAAATAAGAAATCTCTAACGTTCATATGGACCAGTGCTTCAAATTGCTAGCAATAAGAACCATGGCCGCTGCAGAAGAAAATTTTTTGATGCGCATTGTGGTAGCCCGTAGTCCGTACACGCGTCCGTACTACGCGCAGGACAGAGCTGTGCGTGTTCGGACGCGTTTGGTGTGACGTCTAACAGGGAATGTCATAGAATACAACGTCATCACTGCACGCAGAGTACGCAACCTGTTTGTCTTTTGGCAGCTGTACGGCGTAACTACGGCGTAGCCCTACAACGCGTGCAGCACGCAACGGATACGCATCACAGGCAGTGTGCCGTATCTCATACAGTCCCATTCATTACAACGTCATAAATACATGCGTAACTACGGATGAGAGCTGGATACGCAACGGATACGGAGCCGGTGTGCCCCGCCCTTTATGATCGCCAAGATGAGATTTATCGTCTCACTCAACCACCTGTGTGCCTCAGAACGTGGACTGTGTTGACCACCTAGCACTAACTGTGTCGTATCGGGTTTTAATTTAGATTTTTGACATCGATTCAGACAAACAATTTGTATAAGACAACTTTTGTCCTTCAAAGACATAAACGTAAAACGTACGTACGTCCTTCAGAGACATAGCGTTCTTATAAACAAGAGAAAACACATATTTCTGCAAATATCACAAAGAAATGTGTTGCCAAAATCGAAAGCTGGTTCTCATATTTTTCCAACTTTTTTAAATACTTGCCGCGGTCCGGCGCGAGGCGGCGACGAGAGGTCGGCCTAACCGACACATCTTCATTAGCCGCCGGTAATGCCGCTCCTGGGAAATACGCCTAATGTTGCTTTCACACCGGGCTTCATACACCGCCACTGCGCGCTTAAATACTTATGTACGTATTTTTTATACTTATATAGCATTGAATTCTTTTTTTAAGATGGGTTAAGATTGCCGTGTGATGCCGGCTTATAATAGCATCACCCACATCCTTCCCGTGGGTGTCGTAAGAGGCGACTTAGGGACCTGAGAGTATTGGTGTATTACAATTTTTAGGCGACAGGCTGACAACCTGTCAGTATAGTGATACACATGTTTTCAGAAATAACCTTGGAAAACCATCCTCAAAAATGTCAGACGTGGCGATAGCGACCGTATTGTTACGGCTATTAACGCTCTGCCTACCCTGCAAGGGATAAAGGCGTGATATATTTATGTATGTATGTAAGATTCGCAACTGCAAACAAGTTCCTAATAAAAAAGTAGGAATAATTATCATAATTTATTTAGATTGATTAAGAGGGTACTTTATATAATATACCCAATATCATTAGTACGTAAAAGAAGTTTGAAGTAGAAAATTTCATACATAAATTACGTGTCTCTTCCGTTGAGAAAATGTTGAGTAGGCAAAGACAATATCCTTCCACTTGCTACGATCCTGGCATACTTCTTTCGCTTCTTCTACATTTAGTCTTTTGATGCACGCACGTCCGTTTAAATACAACAAATAAGCAGTATAATTTCGACGTCTCAGATGCCAGTTGAAAACTGGGCTTTGAAAACTACTTTGACAAACACAATCAATAGTGTACATTACATGATGCGACGTTCAAGTTTATAAAAAAAAAACTGTAAAAAAATGCTAAAAAATGTAATACAAAAGTGAATGTATCCATATCCACCATTGTTTTAAGGAGCAATGTGGAATTGCCCAGAGACACAAACCTATCTATTATCTTGGCTCGCCCAATTCCGCCAACCTCCAGATATTTCAATTAGCTTAAAATATGCACAAAAATGTATTATTCATATTTTCACGTTATTAATTGCAACGGTACATTTACATATTTTAACTACTCTGAGTAATTTATAAGGTACTCCAACATTGTATGCCGGTAGTTGTCCTATCAGTAAGTTGCAGATATTAATCAAAAACTCCACATTTTTGAATTGTTCGAACCTTGTACGTACTTGCTGTCAAATCGCTATCTACTTCTCCTATATCTTCCATTGTACAAACTTGCATCTCAGTAATCAGTCAAGGATTTTTGTCAACACGCAGTGTGAGAACACCTACACACTTAATAAAATTGTTTAACGAAGCACTACTGAAGTTACACTTCAGTATTCAATTGCACTTTATTGAATGAATGGCCAATGTAAAAATAATAATCATAATAAATGTCATTTTACTTTAAGGTGTATTTTACAATCAGTGCTCCATACAATGGAGCTTCAAAATGATTAAGTTGCAAATTCTAGTTTTGCAAACGAGTATTTATGTTTTGGGCTAAGCAGAATGTTTTTAGTAGAGTCACAACTACATTAAAGTTTTAAATATAACTTAGGAGAACTAGAATGCTAAAAATTTTGTTTGCAGTAAAACAGTCGCTGCTCGCAGCAATGTTTTCCAAATTAAAAGTTTGTTACGAAATGTAGGCATGGAATGGAACGTCAAAAGCTACGCTGGTGTAGATTTCTGATTACACTAATCTGGCGACTTTCAAGCATTTTTCTGCCATTAAAAGTTTGAGTTTTATATCTTAGAACATGCTAATGTTTTTTCACGGTCACATCATAAGAATTTTAGTGAAATGATGAACCTAAACCTTGCCCTGCACTTATTACTGCTCAGACAAGTTCATTTTCAGCAGTAGACTGAGATACCCATATGATATATATTTGCCGCCAAAGAGAATTATTTCTAAAAGTTCATAATTACACCGAATGTGCAGGCAGTAAGTATTCAAAAGACATTGGGGCCCATGGTTGGCAGAGTTGATCCTTGCTGGGGCGGATAATGCCACCATAACAGATTATATCTTGGCACCAACACACAGCTCTTTGTACGTTTCGGAACATCACTCTTTTATGACTCCGTTAGTCTCCTCCGGTTGCTCTGAATATTAAAGAATATCCATTCTTTGTTTCCTTGCGTACGACAAGGCACTTTGCATGAAAAAAGGCGCCATTTTCGTTTCAGTTTGCTTAAAAAGTCGAAGGATTTTCCGGTGTTTTAATAACTTTTCTACTCTTTAAAGCGAAGAGTGAGTATAATAAGCAAAATGTTTCAGTTTAGAATAAGTTTCGCGTTTCGTGCCATCGTTGCAGCGTTAGAAAGTTATTTAACTTTAAAGTTTCGCTTAGCTTCATAAGCGTTGGGGAGCAGAATGTGCCGGAACTAGGTAGTCAGTAGGTATGTCTGTGCAAAAAGACCCGGAAGAAAATGAACTTCTTCTAGATAGAAATTCAAATAAATTCTATGATATTTGTTCACGAACCATCATATCATGCGTAGGTAGTATTTAAGTTTCTACGACGTACGTGTTATCTGTGTAAAAAAAATATTTTCACTCTACGAAGAAATGCTGGTTCATGCACGTAAACACCGCGCACCAAAATTGGAATACTGTAAGTAAATAAATTACAGCACAAGTCCCGCATTCAAAATGAGCACTTATACTTCACAATCTTACAATTAGCGTTTCCTGAAATAACTTTTGCGGCGGTGCTAAATCTGTTCAGTGGAACAACTGAACAATTAGTGAGGTGCAAGACGCCAGGGCCAGGTGTGCGGCCGGCGGGCAGACTGGTAGGAACTAGCGAGTAGGGCTGCCACGCGACCGAGTATTACCGCTACAATCAGATGTTTCTAGGTAAATATGTTCAGTGAAACAACTGAACAATTAGTGCGGTGCAAGACGCCAGGGCCAGGTGTGCGGCCGGCGGGCAGACTGGTAGGAACTAGCGAGTAGGGCTGCTACGCGACCGAGTACTACCGCTACAATCAGGTGTTTCTAGGTAAATCTGTTCAGTAGAACAACTGAACAATTAGTGAGGTGCAAGACGCCAGGGCCAGGTGTGCGGCCGGCGGGCAGAATGGTAGGAACTAGCGAGTAGGGCTGCCATTCGACCGAGTAATACCGCTACAATCAGGTGTTTCTAGGCAAATCAGTGAAACAGCTGAACAATTAGTGAGGTGCAAGACGCCAGGGCCAGTTGTGCGCGGCCGGCGGGCAGACCAGCAGGAACCTGCAAGTAGGGTAGTTTTTTTAATGCGCAATGCAAAGTGTCCGTGATTCATGTTTACACCGCTATCCAACACAAAAAAAAGTATAATTCCACGGCTGTAGTAATTCAACAAAAAAATTACGCGTTGTACTTTTTTATTTTTACCCACGTCATATTTAGTTCAATATATTGAAACCTAGAGTAGGTATACTAGAAAATTAATTTATGCAGTCGGTCGATAATATTTCATTGCGGATATTATATGGACTTTTCCATTATTGGTAGTACTACGTTAAAGGGTAGAGCTTCAAGGGCATTTTGTGAACGCGCGCTACGGCCGCTAGTATAATCTTTAGTAGTAGTAGTCGTAATATTTGACATGTGTACTATAGGTACAGGTTAAAACTAGCGACCAGCGACTAGCGTGCTGACAACCCTGCCGTTGCGGTGGGTGTACCGAGCACGGGCGGCAGGTACCGGCGGTCGCACCGCGTATAATTGAACACATAAATCCACCGCGACTTGTGCCAGACCCGAGACGCGACAATTAAATCACGCTGAATCATGGAATCCTACTAATTATAGGTACCACCTTTTATTAGCCCATAATTCTACGTTTGTTTATCGAAGTTTCCGTGAACGTGACTCCCCCGGCCTACGGTATTATGCCAATTAAATAGGGTATTTTTTCATTGCGAAAGCAGAAATACATAGATCTTTGACGACCACTGACAATCTGAATTCTGCATACCTATGCAAAGAATAACGTATTAAACTATACAAATACCTATGAATGATATTAATATTTAACCGTAATTAGTTATATTTACCTAATTCAAACTCTGCAAAGTACTAAATCCTGATTCCTGTCACATTTATTCATTTGACATAAACAATTAGTAACAAAGGCACCTACCCAATAATATAACCAAGGGTATATATAAAGGTACCTACAAATAAGGATATACGATTCAAAGTACACAGTTTCGGAGTTTTAGACCTGAAATACTAACTTCAAAAGAAATTTAAATTTAAAATGAGATTATACAGTACTCTACTTTTAACTAAGAGATAGCATAAAAAGTTTCTCCACAATCTTGTTATTAAATTAAAAGATATGAAAGAAGTTTGTTATGATAACAATAGATACAGCTTTTATTGTCATAATCATAACGTAAACGTAAATTCTTTTTTGATAGCTATTCGTAAATCTTGTAGATGAATGGTAGAACATTAAATTTAATCTCTTTAAGAGATTCTAAGTGTATATTTGGGTAGCTTTTGACTTTTAATCTGTAATATTCATCATAATTTTAACTGTTAAAACAATATTTTTAAAGGCTTTCCATTCCTACACTTCGGTCAGTCAAGCTTCGGCTTAGTTAGGCAGGTTTTTTTTGTAAGTTCCTTTTTATACCTCCATCACTGTCAATTAGAAGAAGTGAGAATAAAACGACAGATGACGCTTTTAGAATCACTTTGGGGCAGTCTGTGGCACTTAATAATTATTAGCTGCATGCTCTGAAATTAAATTGAATGCGCCTGTCTAATGGGCAGTAGATTATAGTATATTTCTATAATTATTTAGCTAAAAAATAAGGTTTTTACTATATTTTTTTTCAATTTAGGCGACGAACATACTTGACGCACGACTGAGCGCAAAAATATCGCAGCGGTCTATCAAATCCATACTAGAAATGTCAATCCCCATACTAACACTGCTCAACCGCTGTTGACGCAGCGCTATCGCAGTGTCATCCGTCGAGTGCGGTTTTAGTATGGGGAGTGACGTTCCTAGTATGGATCTGACAGACCGCTCAGACCGACCTAGACGGACGACGCTATGCTAGCGCTGCTGTTGCGTTGACAGCGGTTGAGCGGTTTTAGTATGAAGATTGACACATCTAGTATGCGCTGCGATATTTTAGCGCTCCGTTGTGCGTTAAGTGCGGGAAAGAACATAAAAAGTGAAACCACCCAAATTTACCTAGAGTACCTAGGTATGCACTCTATAACTTAAAGGCAAAAATTTAATTTCTTCTTCTTTAATCGTCAGGAACACGGAGTCGACGAACAACCCGATGAACCCAAGAACTAAACTAGTAAAAAAACTCATCATGCTTCATGACAAACATACGCCCAACTTCTATCCACCCAGCCAATAGGACGCCAAACATAATATTTTCTCCCCCACTACAACACAATCACGACTGAGTATGCACCGTAAGCAAGACAGTAATAGCTCTTTCGCTTAGGTAGTGTCGCGACCAGCGTAATTTGGTCTCAATGCTCCATACACGCACGTACCGGCGCGAACAGAAAGTTACGCTGGTCTAGACACTATGTAAGCGAATGAAGTAGGTATAATACTGTTATTTCTTCTGATGGTTTATGTAGGGTGGTTTACCCTTGGTAACCCACTGACCTCTAAGTTCATAGTTATATGTAGGTGTAGCTGCCCACCCAGGTGCCTACAAAAAAATCATACTTTATCACAAATCTGTGTCAGTGTCAGAAGGCAAAAAAAGGAAAGGATGATATATATTTTTAGTTTTTTTAACTAGCCATGAAACTAAACAATTTGTTCACAAGGCACAAAGTCTGCTGGAAGAGATTTCTTTTTAGAAATAAGCTGACCCGTTGTGTATTGTTCTTAATGTCCTTTGTGTTATATTGTGTACAATAATAATAATAGTTTCATTTATTTACCTGCCTGCATTTCGTATATTCCTTTCTTCTTCAACTTCTTTGTATATGGGGGTTATTTTTTATTTAATTTCATGTTTCTTGCAATAACTTGTTTCCAGAATTATACTTACACCCCTAGTCTTTAGCTTTAGTCCCTAGTAACCTTTTCAGCCTATACGAAAAAAATAAAAAGGTAAATAAGATATAAAAGACTCCCTACAGAATGCGCATACTACGGATTATTTTACTAGTAATAATTAGGTACTGAGTAATAAATAATAAATCATTTAAAAACAGTAGGAAATGGAAGATTATGTAAACATATTCAATTTTCGCTTCTCCTTTGAAGTAAAAACAAGTAGAATTCTGCTTTTGAAACGTGAAATTCAATAATTTCATTTAAAAGTACAGCTCGAGGATATCCTGAAGGAAATTCCATTAGGATTTAACGTAATACTGAGAATCTCGTTCGATTTATTTGACTTAGTTGGTCCATATGGACTCATAAAGAATTCAAGAAATAACTCTTTCAATAAGGACTATTACACATTGGGAGGAAATGCAATAGAGGTTTAAATATGAAAATCCATTGTTTGGTTCGCATTGTCCATTATTTGATATGATATCAAGATTTGATCTCGATCTTATTGTATCTCATAAGCGGCTAAATATGATGACTCAGTATAAAGTTTGCTTGAGTTATAGCCAGTTGGGGCAAAGTTTTACAGTTGGCAGGAAACATGTCAAGTAAATATGACATTGAGCAGTTTCAGAAAAAGCTTTTTACTACTATATCCATTACCTACAAAGTTACATTGCCAGAATTTTCTTTAATAAGAAACCTCTAAATTCTAATTTTTCTTTAATAAGAAGCTTGTAAATAAAATATCTTTATCTTTTTTTTATCTTTATCTAAATTGAATGTGCATCGTCTCCTAGACAACGGGACTTTCTCAGAAAGGTTTTATCGTCCGCACCTTCAGCCCCGGAATTAAATTAACAGACATAAAGATTTCCCCGACACACCCCATAAATCTGTCAAAACGACAATTCATTCTCGAATGCGAAAAATTCCATTTTGTTACAGATCTCCCGGCAATTTTTATGAATTTTCTTTCTCTTACACTACTTTTTTTTCATGAATATGCGCTGTAATTTTTCTCATATCATTCAAATTAAAAATAAACTCTATTTCATATCATTAGGCCTTTAGCCTGATTCCACTATCAAGTTCAAAGGTCAAACTTTTTTATTGTATTATTATAAGTATTACAAGGTCGAAAGTTAATTAATTGTAGGTCCCATTACAGTTGCCGTATTAGGCTTAAGCCTAAATTATTAGCCTGTTTTCTACTGTAGAAAACTGAAATGTTATATTTAAATTAGACGTTTAAAAAGACGAAATCATATTTTTCGAGCTTAACAAGATGCGTTTGGTTGGTACGACCCTAGTCTTGTTTGCGAGTTATTATTTTTTTGGTTTCTTTTGTAAATTCTCAAATCTTTTGCATACGATATTTCACTAAGCATTTGATCGAAAATTCAAGTCGCAGCAGCCAAAATGACTTTCCTCTTAAAATTTCTTTAGAGTATTTTTTTAGTCTTTTTCACGAAAAACTCTTACACAGTTACAGTACTCTTGTTCAGTTAGAAAATAAGATGAATAACACGAACACATCTAAAATAATACCAAATTGAGAAATAAAAGTATTATCACTTGAAGTTCAGATAAAGTGTAGTGAAGGAGTCAACTTCTAACTCGGAAACTTCAACCTGTTGCCGAAGTTTAGCTGTATCTGGCTCGCTCACTCGAGTACGCTCATATTGCCGCATCACTTGCTTTTATATTCGAAACTCGCAGGTTTAAGAAAATGCTACGCTTTGAAAAGGATTTAATAGTAACTACCTATATTTTTTATTATTATATTAGCCTATAGTGTCCCACTGCTGGGCAAAGGCCTCCCCTCTATACAAATATTATTAACTTTCTTGAAATACGTGTCCATCGCGAGAGCTTTGTTATTTGTATTTGCCGCTATTACTTAGAATAGCATCACCCCATGTTTTTCTCGTGGGTGTCGTAGGAGCCGACTAAGGGACTCGAGGGTTTCATGTGTATAGCAATTTTAGGCGACAGGCTGACAACCTGTCACTAGAGTGATACACGACATATCTGAAACGACCCTCAAATATTTGTCAGACAACCGTAATTTTACCATCGTTAACGCTCTGCCTACCCCGCAAGGAATAGAGGCGTGATTTGTGTGTGCGTATTTAATCAATTTTCTTATAGAAATTCAAAGGAGAAAGACAAATCTCTATATCTTGCACTAACCTAACTAAATCTACCCAATGGGTAAAAGTTCAGGCATCACCTGGATAGTCTACGTGCGTGCAGCGGAGGATAGAGGCTCGCGAGTCCCTTCCGGTTTCCGGCCAGTCCGGCGTCCGGTCCGGTCCGGCTCACGACGATTCAATTTCGCCCGCGACAAACTCCATTGATTGTGTCGATATTCCGGTCACAAACGACCGAGATTCGCCAGTTCTCTAGTTTTTTTTAACCTGTTCCAGTTTGTTTTCAAAGGCGGCTTGTGGCCAAGTATTTATAAACTAAAATGCATTTTGTGTTTGTCTTTAGACTTTGATATGTTTAATGAATGCATTTGATATATATAAAAAATATATATTTTTGCTTTTGCTTGAAATATGATATCAAAGTTCTTCATATCGTTTGCAGCAGAACTATAACGTTTTATTGCAACGCTTTCATATGTTTACCTTTGTGTAGTTGACGGACTTCTAAAGTTCGATATGTATCGAATTTCAACTTTTTACCTGGTATGATATATTTAACTAACAATTTTAAAATTATTGACGATCTACGTATATCAAACATGGTGTGAAGATACTGATTTCTGGAACTTTATTAGAATTTGAATTTATAAAAGATTCTTCACGATCTATTAGTATCAAGAGAAGAAGAGATTATATACAGGATGGTACCGAACTATATATAGGATTTCCCTCCTGCATACCGCAGGCGAAAACAAATGCAACATTTCTGTGATATACGAGCATCTACTTAGCATTGTAATGTGCTTTCTACCTTCGCAACCATGTAACTAGCCATTTCGATGGAATCAACCCTATTATTAGGTTCGGTTGATTGTACAACAAACTTTTGAGTAGTTACTAGTTACCGTCAGCCGTGGTTCGAAACAGCCCAAAATACTGCATACCGGTATTCCGCGTAAAAACATATTTAGGTAGGTACTTTCTTTCGCAGTCATATTGTTTTTTTTTATGGTCAGTCTGGCTATGCGACAAACCAATAAATTTGATGTGACTAAATTATTGCTAGACATCTATCGATATTTCACAAACAAACTTATAGAAGACGATCTTGTCAATTGTTATTTAAAGGTCGTTAATTTTTGTTTGCCTGTAGCATTTAGATTTGTCTACCTTATTTTATTTTTAGAATTTTTTATCTGCAAAAGAATTTTTTTTATCATCATCCAGGGAATAATAAACCTGCCGCTCCTAAAGCGATCAATAATAATTAACTTTAAAAGTCGCAAAATGGCTCATCTGATATTTATCGACGGTGACATTTCGCAAATTACTGCCCCCATTAATATTCCATTAGCGGAAGGTAATTGAGCCGGATTTTATATTTAAAAAAACAGTGGCTTGAAACAAAGAGACTGCCTTTTTATTTCAATTAACACTTGCAGTTTGCTCGGAAAAGTTTGCGGAGGTGGGTAAATTGGCCTCGACTGTGTTGCTAGCTTTGAGGCGGTGTTGCCAGAGGTAGAAATGAGGTGGCCAGCTTTAATTATGAGGGGAATTAATAGTTATAGATAAGGAGTTGGGCCACGTATGGCTCGCTGTCATAAATAACGTGGCCCCGACGATAACTTAATTCAATCTTTGCTCCCCTCGTCATCGCACAATATGCTGCGCGGATGGATTTGTTACGATATTCCTGACTATTCTTTTGTTACATTTCTTGGCTCATTTTTGCCATTAACCTTATTTCGGCTATCATATTATTGCCTACGTCTGTCTCTTTATGTTTCTGTTAGCAATTACACGTGTTTGTATTGGAACACAACTCGATTATGAATATTGAATATTAATTTTACCAGTAAAATCAATTAGGATGAACGTATTAGTTCAAATCGCAATGTAAATTTGGTCATACATGCTCAAAATGGAAATTGAGCCTGCGGCATTTCGTTGTATGATAATGACTAATTCACCTAATCATGTCAGTATTACACGGCTTGCAATGTGAATTTAGCGTGTATTCAGTAATGTACTGGGTGTGCAAAAACATTGAATGGTCTTTAAAATTATGGTTCAATTAATACAGATTATGGGTTTTTAGTCCACAGGTATGTGGGATTTTATATGATAAAGTTTTCTTAAGCGACAAAATCCATGTTTTATATAATCTAGCCTTACTTGACTGCTACCTGCTGCAGTAAGATCAAAACGAGTCTAAGTATTTAAGAGAATTTATACGCCAAGTCATTTGAAAAGAACAATCCCTCTAAATCTAGCGGATTCCTGGTATTACATTTCAAGAACTCTTGACCTTCGATGTATATGTGCCAGCAGAAGCGACCCTTTTATTCTAAAAACAACTTTTACTACGTACTCACTATTATATTTTTTTTAGATTTAGCTTCACTTTCATTATTCTACATATTCGTTTTATCGTTTCTCCCGCTGGAAAAAGAAGTCAGTTTTTCATATGGAAAAAGTAAAGTTTTTTCCGTAATTCATTCAATTCATCAAATCAAAATTCATTTCCGAGATTAACAAATAAACAGACAAAAAATTCCTACAAATATGTTGCATTTATAGGTCCCCCATAATAGTATTTTGCATTTTATTTTCCGTTATAATTCTGAAACAGCATTCAATTTGTCAGACGTGGCGTTAGCGACCGTATTTTTACGGCCATCAGCGCTCTGTCTAACCCGCAAGGGATAAAGGCGTGATATGTGTATGTATGTATTTTCCGTTATAATTTCGTTTTACGGTTTTGTCGCAATTTTTTCTAATTCCAATACCTGAACCTGCACTGTGCGTGTCAAACTCCTATAACGAGGGCGGTACTAACTTACACGGCTTGTTAACTTTTGTCAAAACAAACATTTATAACAGCGGTAACAAGCCACATTTTATGAATTTATATGTGTTGTGTTTGCCGTGTGATGCCGGCTAAGAATAGCATCACCCCAATTCTTCCCGCGGGTGTCGGCATCACACGGCGAAGGGTTTCGTAGATGTGAAATATATCTTAAAAAATAAAAAAAATAAAAATATAAATTCCTATTTATTGTCATCAAGGTGATTGAAAGGTTTGACACAGTTTGGAAAAACGGTTTCTTAACATTGTTAACTACAGACAGAAGAAAGGTTACATTACAATTCCACATTTTTTTTTCAAAATAAAATCATACATTGTAAAAAAATATTATTGTCTGATAGATACATTTCTGAATGATTTTGTTCCAAAGGAACCTTCCAATGAAAACAACGAAAACTTACTTATTATACAATTTGTATCACTTACCAAGTCCAAATACCAATGACGACCGATGTGGTGCAGTGGTAGTGCGACTGCCTTTGACGCAGAAGGTTCCGGGTTCGATTCTTGGTGGGTCACTCAAAAAGTTGATATTTATCACTTTGTGAATTTGTTCCCAGTCTGGTTAGGACATTGCGGGCTGCACCACCCGATTGTCCGTAAGAATGATGGTTCCGTGTTTCGGATGGCACGTCAAGCCGTAGGTCCCGGTTGCTGTTTATGATCACTTAGGCGGCGGTCGTTATACAACCAAGTCAGAAGCATGCTACTTGTAGAAGGTGGTTGAAAAATCTGACACTAGGGTTCACCGGGTCGTTGGACGACGCTGTGTCCCACACGACAAGAGAAGGGAGTCCAAATATGCCTTTTTTGCCATGAGCAGATGTAAGCAGATCACACTGCATGTTACGCTTGCATATACCCCCCTCTTTCACACTTCAGCGCTAAAATAACGCTGCCCTAACGTATGCGTGTGTCAGATCCACACTAGAAAAGTAAATCCCCATACTAAACCCAGTTGCGTTTTGCGCTAAATGTGGGAAAGGCCTTAGCAAATATAAATGTAAGTTACAGACTACTACTCATACTTACTATGCACTGCAGCTGGTATAGCTAGCACCTTTACCTCACCCTCAACAACAAATTAATAATTCTACTTAGCAGAAATCTGCATAAAATTGCAGAGAGTTGGCAGTCGTCCTAAGCTGGAAACGGCCGCATTCATACATCCACATATGAGAATGACTAAGTGATATATCTGTGTAGCTTGTAAGGCAATCCTCACACTGGCATCGGGTAGCCGGAGCGACGGAATTCGGGTGCGGTTGTGGAGATACGGAATCTATCCGGAGTTCTGCCGCACGTCCTGTTCTTTTGAGGAGATCTCAAGTGCACGCGTCCGTTTAAGGCCATGGTCTCTGGTTTTGCGGGCATCAGGGCGGCAGCGACAGCGGCAGCCTTATGTGAATGTCCGTAGGTCCAAAACCCCGCCCGAAAGTGCGATGTCAATATGCGGTACTTTGTGAATTTTTTATGCAAATCAAGATTTTACCAAAGTGTAAAAACAGATCACCGCACACCGGAGCGGAGTTAGTTGGAATGTGGGATTCGTCTAAGGACGTAATAACTTGTCGTGAATTACCTTTGTGTTTTTTATTTGTTCGCTGGTGGCTCGGTGGCGCCCGATAAATCTACGTTGTACGTTGTACCACTTTACGGTTGTATCAATTGCGAGAATTGCTTGAGCTTAGCGCTTTTTACGGTCCCCTTTATTAGAAAATGCAGGGGGTGGCAGTCATACATAACAGAGAAACGCGATCTTGGGAACTGCCTTTGAAAAGACTCTAAAACTAGTTCTTGGAAATATGTTAGCAGATTTTTTAGAGTTCCGTACCAAAGGGCAAATAGAACCCTATTACGAGACTTTGCAGCCTGTCCATCTTTCCGTCTTTCGAGCAAGATTTGAACTTGCGATTCTTGCAATTAGTACATCGTGTCGTCCATATTCTGGTCTACCATAGCTCAATTGGTGCCGGTGAAATTATACAAGCTAATATTAACCGATAACGCGTGGCATGGCTCCTCCTACCGGGATAGTTTTGCAACGAATTCCCAGCAGGTTGAATAAAAATGCGATGTTTCTGCCATTTTCACGTACTAAACCCTACATATTGTGTATGTTCGACTCGCACTTATCCGTTTTTATACAGAATTTATCCCTTAAAATGCTTTTTCGCTGGGTTCAGTAACATGCAAATATATGCAGGTCTAGTTCGCTTCTACACAAGAGTCGATCGAAACCAATTTATTTGTCGAACGGCTAATCTGTCTCTTTTACCCCTTGGTTGGTATAGGCTTATACAAGCTATAATCTAATTGTCAACACGCAAGTTTTGGGTCTGGCAAATAGAACGTAGTATCTGCTAACTAGTAGTATTTCGTGTTTAAGCAGTTAAGTAAAAGTCGATGTGATAAGGGTAACTATATCAAATTACTCTAAGTTGGTTGGTATAGGTCATATGTATGTATTTATGTCACCTATTTACTTCTTAACCAGAATATGTATTAAGAATCTTAGTATGCATCGTATTTTTATTTTATGTAAAAGTAATTTCGCTCGTTTATTGGTTTGAGGAACGCAGCCACGCGCTCGGTCAAATATGGCAACAAACAACTGTATTCATACTGATATTTTCGTCTATTGTTTCCGCCGGATTGAACACTTTACCAATTTGCTTTTATACACTCGAACATTATTCGGAACAATTCAGCAATATTGCTGGTTATTTTTTCGACGTGTGTTCGATGTTTGCGCGGGTATTATTCGCTTTGATTTATTGTTGTCGGTGTGCGAGCATCAGTTTAGATCCGCCCCAACAAACGGTGAACATTCAATTAACACTTTTTCGCGGCGGAAGCTCCCACAGGCCGCCGGAAATTAAAAATGTCTGCTACTGCAGATTTCGGACCGGCTGCCACACATTTATATCTGTTGAATTTAGGATTTATAGTAACAGAATGGCATTCGATTAAAAAGCGAATGTCTGACTCGTACGGGCTCGCTCAATAACATCCCATTGTGTTGCTTTTATAGTTTCCTCGTGTACCTGTGTGAGGGTACTGTACAGGATTGATATCAAGATAATAACCGGTGGCATAGAGCAACTCACCCCTAATGAAGGGGCACGCGGTATTGTAGTATCGGTGCGTTATCGCCACACAAATAAGACAGTAGTAAATGTTGCCGCTGAGGTTCCAATAGCGGTTCCATTGTTGCCCTGGAGATTAGATAGGCGTGATGATTGGCAAAGTTTGATTGAGCCCCGACTGAACCCTTTTGCAAATTTCCTTGATTATGGCGAATAATTGGCGTCTGTGGATTGGATGGATACTGTTTACGGACTCGTATCACTGTAGCGAGGTGAATACTCTCTTCACCAAATACTCATTACAACTTCTAACTAGAGTCTTGTCTTTTTGCGTCTTTATTCAAGTTTCCCATTTCTGTTTCTCATCAGACTGTTCCAAGAAATAAACGTAAACTGAGCGGAACGACTTTTGTTTCATTACATTTTTTGGAGGAACTCTATCTATCCTTGCTTGTTTCGCGGCGGTCATTGATTGATGTGGTTGGCTACTTCCCGAACTTGGCAGAGCGTACTGAAAATTGTTGCTTAATGACTACAACACTCTTTAATTTATTTTTCGACGCCAGATGTTCCAGTTTAATTTGTTATCAAAAATTTTTGTATTTACTTACTATTTTATTATTTGAAGTTTATAGATAATTATTGTAGAAACGCCTTGTTATATTTACCCACTTTTCTCATGCTGTGTTCAGTAAAGAGATTAGTTATTTTAAAAAGAGTGAAGGTTTGAAAACTCGTACCTTCGTATAGCAAAGCCTATAATATAAAATCTTTGGCCCAGTTGTTTTTATAGGCAGTATGTAAGTACGTACACACACACAATGAATGTATCTAGTTGATACGCGAATCGTATCCAATTTTGTTGGTGAAGGGAAAATTACACAGTAAACACAATCTTCTTCGAGTTCTTCAAACGAATTAACTTTACAAAGTAATCTCATCAATCCAAAACACACACAATTTTCATTAATATACGTGTTTGTATTGTTATACAAATGCTTGCTCTGAAGTAAACATGTTATGATATGTTCACCCCTGTTTTCTTGCACGTAATAATCTTCTGTTCGCCGGCTGGAGTTTCCGGAGATCGGAATTGCTTTGTTTTGCCCACGGGTTTTGCCTGTTGTGTGCTGACGGCAGGTTATGGGATATGACGGGTTATCGCCTCTCAGATTTCTGAAGAGGAACAATCTGTGTGGGCGGATAGGGTTTATAGTTTCGAAGGATCATTATCGGTGTTATGTTTGTGTTATGAAAGGTTTCGTGCCTACGTTTTACATTTCGGGCACCTAAACAACCTGCATGTAACGTTTTATGTGTTCCGCTTACGTAAAACCTACGTCCTGACAATTTGACTTCCCTAAACACGTCATGTCTTATTCCGAAAAATGCGACGAAAAAACCAAGCAGAATTCTAGTCAGTCTTCAACTAGAATTCTCCAGCAATTTCGAGATTTAGCGCAAAATGCCTTTGGCGAGACCAGAATGCAATCAGTAGGAATTAGCATGTGTACGCCTGAAGGCTGGCTGCTCGCGGCGGCGACAGTTGCATCACTCACTGCATGGACTGCAGGACTGCAGGACTGCACAGGTACTTAGCGGATAATCAAATGCGTGTTGGATAAACATAGAGGCGGCTAGGGGACTCGAAATTGTCATAATTTTAGGCTGTGCCTTCATTTCAAGCCTCACGCTTATGATACTATATTAATCTATGTGTACGATATCTGATTCACGTTGAATCTACACGACAGAAGATCTGTCATATTAATACCTGTCATCTACCTGTGAAAAGGAAAGTTAAAAGGTAACAAGCTGATGAATTCCGCAAGTAAAATTAAATAGTATTCGTTTGATATTGCGCATTGTAGCATAAAGAGCAACTTTGATCTCGACAAAGCTATTGAGGGTACAGCGGGGTTCACGATACGCGAACCAAATGCAAAGCTTTATTTAGTTTAAGACGCCATTACACGGGTCATATAAACTGTCAAAGTTGGAGAACGCGCGACGCCGCGCCGCCGCTCGCCTTTCACCACACACGATTGAATTGAAGTCTTTCACGGATTTCATGTTACGATTTCCACTGAAGTAACTGACTCGGAAAAATCCTTAATTTGGCACAAATCCCTCTTGGAACGCGACCTTTCGCAGGTATTTATAAAACGTGAGTATACGAATAATTCTAAACGTGGAAGGTAAAACATGTCGGAGCAGAAAATAACAGGTCATGGGTTAAATAATGAGTTTAGAGAAAAGGAAGATAAGTTATTGCGAGACTCACTAAGCTTCAAGTGCAACTTTTACAAGAACATGCACTACCTCCGCCGCGGGTCGCACCAATCACAAAACTACAAGTAACGCAAAATTTTGTCTAATTTGTGTTTATGTTCATTATCCCACTAGTAAAACATAATTTTTCTCAGTGTACTAACTTTTCTTCCGGTTGCTGTCTATGATTACTAAGACGGCGGTCGTACACAACCATGTTAGAAGCTTGCTACTTGTATAAGGCGGTTTAAAAATTCTGACACTAGGGTTCATCGGGTCGTTGGAAGACTCAGTGTCCCACACGAGAGCAAACGAACGAACTTTTCTGACGATTTACTTCCTGGATTTTGAGCCAAACAGCGTCTTCTCCCTTGCCTTTCCATCGTTGTTTGTTCTTTCTTTCAATCCCGTAATCAAGTTTACAGCTTGTCTATACGCTCGGCTCCTTTTCCAGTTCTTCCGATATAAAACAAAAAACAAACCAGCGTAACTGGATTTCAGGCTGGAGGGGAGCGCTCGTTGTAGAGTTTATTGCAATTTATAGAAACATGTTAACGATATATCACGAGATTGGTACTACTTTGTGTCTAGTCTCAGGTAGAGGAATACATAAAATATGAATATTTAGGACTGCTAAAATATCGTAGCGTTTTGTCAGATCCATACTAAAAATGCCAATCTCCATACTAAAACCGCTCAACAGCTGTTGACGCAGCATTATCGCAGCATCGTCCGTCGAGTGCGGTTTTAGTATGGGGAGTGACATTTCTAGTATGGATCTGACAGACCGCTGCGATATTTTAGCGGTCCGTCGTGAGTTAAGTGTGCGATGCGGCTTAGAAATCCTTTATCTCATCTATTTCATTGCAGGTTTTGATCTGACGGAAAATTTAATAATACATACATACATACATACATATATCACGCCTTTATCCCTTGCGGGGTAGGCAGAGCGTTAACAGCCGTAAGAATACGGTCGCTATCGCCACGTCTGACATTTTTGAGTATTGTTTTCTAAGGTTGTTTCGGAAAACATGTGTATCACTATAGTGACAGGTTGTCAGCCTGTCGCCTAAAAATTGTAATACACCAATACTCTCGAGTCCCTTAGTCGCCTCTTACGACACCCACGGGAAGGATGTGGGGTGATGCTATTCTAAGCCGGCATCACACGGTACCTATTCTAAGCCGGCATCACACGGTACCTACCGGTTAATAATACCTACGATAAAAATGTTTGACGGATACAGCAACAATTTCGCGTATACATCGCAGAAAATACTGTGTATAAGCATCTCCAATATCGCACTCTTAGTCGCAAGAAAAAGGTTATTTCCGAGAAATCTGCTGTTGTTGTCATTTATATTTACGGCGTTTGTGTTTTGATATAACTGCTCCGGGTATTAGTGTCATATTTCTTTCTGTTGAGTCTTGATTGTCCAATAAGTGTGTTATTGTGCTCTTGTTCTCGTCAGCGGGCTACACCCCGTTACTTTGACTAGTCATATCAAATCAGTCATATCTTTGTTGTTATGGTTTTACACTTTCGTGGTCAAATTAAAATGAGCAAACATATTAGAAACGAGGTTCCTACCGCGATACATATACAAAACTGGGCCGAAATATCGACCAAAACAAATTTGTTTAGCTCGTTAAGAACCCCACTTTTACTACTTAGAGCCGTCATTTCATAAATAGGTATGTGTTTAGTTTGTGAGTGAAAAAGGGGCTCACTCGTACAGTTACCATGACTTCCATCAGTGTATAATTCAGTCGTGTACTAGATTTGTAGTTTAAATTTTTTTGTAGTTTTGTGTATGTAAATTTCATAATTTGCACAAAAAATCTGCAACGTCCTACTTCTTTGAAAATTTGAAATACCATGACCATACCGGAAGGGATAAAGGCGTGATATATGTATGTATGTATGTATGTATGACTCATGTTGTCGTAGACAAAAAGTGTGATAGATTAAAATTAGCTTAATTATATAGATGATGCCCACTTGAATTTGACGTCTTATTCAAGCATTGTAAAGTTCCAACACTGAACTATACCAAGGTATAATACGACCCAAAACAGTTCGTCGCGGTCCTCACGGGGGTGAATAACAATAAAATCCTTTGTTCCAGTTCGCGACTGATATATTCAATCTGTTCGAGACATAATCAAGACGCTAAAGGGCTCCTATGTTCCCCTTTATTGTGTAAATTAAACTGCTCGCATAATTGAAAAATAATTGACTCTACCTTTGTACTTCTCCAAAAACAGGATCATGGAGAAAATCTCATTTAAAACTATACAGTTCTAACCATAAAATTGCGGTGAAAACAAATACCTATGAACAAAGAGATAAACCTGAAATATTATGCGAATGTACATTAGCAAACCGCAAAACTCTATCCCGCCACTTCAAAGAAGGCGAGCAAAACGTCAGAAAATCAGCGTATCCAGCGCAAAACCACAGGCATCCATTTGAAATGATTGGCATAGACTGAGAGTGATCCGAATGTGGCTTAAATACCTGTTTGGTATTCATATTGGCGGGACGTGGATGCACGACGCAAATTGACAGTCATTTGTCCATATTCATCATGCATACAGAATGCGTTTTAATGTTTCGCGCGCTATTTATTTATGTATTAACCAACGGCTCGTTTTTATCACTACAAGTGCATTATTTTTAATAACAGGTAGATAGAGCGCGTATCAGAAGTCCGATTTCAGCTCATTTAAAGTGCTTTATTGATTAACTATAATCATTTAGAGCTTTGGAAGCTGCCACTCACATTTCCACCATTAGGATAGATTTGATATAAGGTTATTTTACAGTGCATTAAGGTTTATTTTAATTGTATAGTATTACTTTATTTTCAGAATAGATGTCGACTCTAGGAAACAGTGTACCGTCATGGCTGATTTCGTATAATGTATTAGTATCTAATTAAGTTTATTGAATAAAAAATATTGAAATCATCATCATTATAACAGTCCAATGCTGCATAATATGATGATGATCTCTCCGACCGATTTCGGCTATGGCGACCACTTTGACTCCTAATCATATCGGCGCTGATGCGCCCGGAGATGGCTATTGTAGCCAATTTTGGCAGTAAACTCCCGTGCACAGAGTGGACACGTGAGTTTGCCATTTACATAATTATAGTTAATGGCGACGGGTGGACGGGCCTTCAGCTCATCGCGCTTAGCGTCGAGGTCTGCTTTACGCTGTTCCTCAAACTCGCGGACTTGCCTCTTAACCATCCCGCGCCATTCGGGGCGCTGTGCTGCCAGACTCTCCCATTGAGTGGGCTCAATGTTGCATCTTTTCATGTGTCGTTTCTGAACATCTTTATATCTGAGGAGTTGTCCGCCATGCTTTCGCTTGCCCTCCTCTAGCTCAGAATAAAAGATGCGCTTCGCCACTCTCTCCTTCGACATCCGGGATACATGACCCCACCACCGAAGCTGACGACGCATCAGATAGGCCTCAATGCCACCAACATTGGCTCGTCTCAGAACTTCGGTATTGCGCACTCGGTCGGACCATCTGATCTTTATGATGGTGCGAAGGCATTTTAGGTGGAAGCTATCCAGAGTGCGTATGTGGTGACGATATCGTCTTTCGTACCCAAAGTAGCAGAAGCGGCTTCTATGAGATGACATGACAAAGCACCCCAAGCAGCACTGACATCACCGGTCTCAGTTATTGGCGACGGTTTTTTAGATAACGCTTCAGCATATTTCACCCTAACCTCGCGATCTTTCAGCCTATCCACTTCTAAAAACGCAGGCTTCTTCACTGTGGATCTGCGAGGTCGACGGAGGCGGAGTCGTAGCTTAGTGACAATTAGTCGATGGTCAGTCCAACAGTGAGCACCACGCATGACGCATGAATGCTGCATATAAGCCTTTTATAGATACCTATTACTACTAATAAGATTGCTTAAACAAATAAGCAGTCAGATGAACCGCTGTGGAAAGCCATTCCTATCGTCAACAATGTAGGTAACTTATTTGAAAATTTTACACCTCTCACCCAGCTGACACTAGCGCGCATTTGAAACCTATCCCAGTGTCCTAGTTGGCTTAGTTCCCTGCTTTTCTCACTATAAAAAATCCAGGTGTAGAAGACGGTGAACTGAAATTGTACAACTTTCACTATGATGTCTATGTTGGCAAAAAACAAGCTTCAATAGAAATTAGGTCAGCCGATTGGGAATTCTGTATGGCAGGTCGAAATTATTTATAGTTAAATGAATTACTTGCATGACTTGAAGATTGCATGCAGTAATTATTTTCCATTAAATTGATAGACGAAATAACAGTCACGCTCATCAAAAGATTTCGGATGCTAGATACCGAATTGTCTATAAGGCTTCGCTTCCCGCAAAATTCAAGACCGGGAACTGAAGGCCTTTCTCACATTTAACGCACAACAGCGGTTGTTCCTTGGGGCCTGCGTCAACAGCGGTTTTAATATGGAGATTGACGATTCTAATGTGGATCTGACAGACTGCCGCGATACGGATGCTTTATTTTAGCGCTCCATTGTGCGTTAAGTGTGAGAAAAAGCTGAAATTTCTGGGTTTAATTAAGCGATGATCAGTGGTTGCGCATATTGCGGGGTTAGGCTACTGTTCCACATTCGCGTAGGTTCGTTTTGAAATGAGACTGTAAATAGGTACCCGATAAACCCTTGTGTCAAAGAAATAAACCACCCACTTGATGACTAGTAGCTCTTTGCCATACATAGCTCTGCCATGAATAGCTCTCATTTGTTAAAAACTAAACGACTTTTCCAAACCGATTCGGTAACCAATATGTTAGGATATTTATAACCTTCTTGTACAAAGTTTAATGAAACTCAACTGCAACTTTGTTTATAAATTCATTTTTTACAGAAATTGTATGATATGAACACACTTACCATATATCATGTCTTTATCCCATGCGGGGTAGGCAAAGGATTAACGCCCGGAAAAAAGAGGGCTACAACCAGGTATGACAAATATTGAGGCACTTTCAGATTTGAATATCACTGAAAATCATGGTTTGGTAAATGAAGTGTATTTAATAATATCTTATATAGCGGCCTACCCAAAGGCTGTACTCGCTGCTAATTCTTTTTCCGTGGGAACAACTATGAAACGTTTTTCCAGAATACATAAAAACTTTCTCTTGCATCACTCTATCTATAAGAAACCGGAATCAAATTCGTTGTGTGATTTATGATGACTTAGAGGTGTCATGAATAGACAGATAGTGAACGCAAAAATCAACTTTATTCTAGACACAATATCCCCTGGTGGATATGCACCACTAAAAGTCGCGACATAGGGCTCCCCTGACCCGGCGCGCCGCCATCGCCGCGTCTGACGTCGCGTCGTTATTCAGGACACACATAGGATGCGCCCGACGTGGCGCTTTGTGGATTTACACTTGCTTCTCAAAGGTAATTCAATAAATTTGCGTTCTTTGTATGTATGTAAGTTATACTGCAATGATTATAGTACTGCCATTGTGTTGAGCACTATAAGAGTTCAGTGTATTGTAACAATGCATGGGTAGACTGAATGCAGTTTTTAGGTTGAATTGCAATGTAGTAATATATTATGCAATTTACCCGCCCCGCCAGGGATATAGGCGTGATTTGTGTGTGTGTGAATGATTTATATATGTGCCTATTAGGTTATACTATGTGAGCACTTCTTTTGTTCGCGTAGCTTGCTACGGTTGCTACAACAGCTACGAAACCAAACCGAACAATTCTTATTAGCGTGTAACATAGATGGAGAACTGTGCAGAATTCATTTGTACTCGCTTTTTAGGTGCAACCAAGTCCAATTTAATTTACACAGTTTTTACTTTAGTTACAGCGTAAATGATGATGATGATTTCTTCGACCGACTTCGGCCATGGCGACCACTTCGACTCCTAATCAGATGGGCGCTAATGCGCCCGGAGATGGCTATTGTAGCCAATTTTGACAGCAAACACATGAGTTTCCCAGCGTAAGTACAAGTAATTTAAAGAATAAGGTAATAAATATAAAATTTATATAAAATTTGGTAATTTGGATGGTCCAGAATAGGGGTTCGACTCAGTAGTCTCCTAATTACGACCATGTCACGGGCATGCAGTGATTGATTGTAACGCTAATAACTGAGACAATATCCCTTATAATAGATGACATGTGTGAGCGCAGTATTTCGTATCTTACTTAAGTTTTATTTTCTTACAGTTGATGAGATGACAGTTCCTAAAACTCTTGATTTGGTTAAATGGGTTTTTAATAAAATACAAGTGATGCATGTCTAAAAATATTGTCCAAAAATAATAGTGGCTCCATTAATCCGTTTTTTTTAATATTCAATGTTAGAATTAAGCAAAAAAAATTGTTAAAAGGTAATGCTTATGTCATTTCAAAAAGTTAAGTATTCATTCTGAAATAACGTAACATTTCAGTGTTTTAGTCGTTTTAAAAGTAGTAGCTCATTTTGACATGTCAGTCAAGTACCCAATTACGCTGGAACCGGATAGAACTCACCACAACTCACTATTTATTTATGGTTGCGCGGTGCTACCATAATAACAGAACTAATAACATAATTTATAGTCATGAATCACTTATATTTGCAGGTTTACTCTGTTAGGTATTCTACGGTTTGTTTGCATTGTCGTGTAAGGAAAATTACGATAAAAAATAAATATTTTCATGGATAGCGTGAAAGGGAGCTAGAGAGAGGAGAGAGAGTCTGATAAGATAAATAACCAATCCTGCTATCTCCTACATATTCGGCTAGTATACAGGGTGTTAGGGACAGATATCCGATTACTAGTATGGTGCATCTAGAAATTGAAATTGAACAACTTTTCCTTAGAAATAAATTTCAGTAAAGAAAAACTTTTTACAGCAAAGCTTTTTACAGTCAGCAGCTGACCAAGAAAAGACAGCTGATCCTGATTTTGTAAGGGAGGTCAATAGCAGAACTCAGAACTTTATTAGTAGGTATGGTAAAGTACAAATGTTTTGTCGTCTTATGAAATATATCTTAAGGAAAAGCTTGTTAAGTTTCATAGTCTGAATATACCAGTATTAGGAAGGCTTGCCTTACATCCTGTATTTTGGTGAGATAGCTATCTGTCTTTCCGTACATTGAAAACACTCTAGTCTATCCATGTCCACTTGGGTGGAATTTAGTGCTGGGCGTTCCCACTTGGTCACAAGCAGTGCACGCAGCACAGAGCAAGTTTCCGTGCACGAGTCAAGAGTTCGTCCGTAGTGTTGTCCCTAAGGATACCGAAAATACGATTTAACTACCGATTTTGACATTAATCTATCTATTTACCAATTTTGGTAAAAACCAACCAATTTTTAATTTTTTTAGAGTTCACTAGTTTTTGGCAGGCGTACCGTTGATCCGGCCAGATGGACCGATGACTTAAAGAGGTAGCGGCTGGTAGCGACTGGATGGCGAAAGCGGCAGTTTGTTTTTTGTGGCGTACCCTAAAGAAGGCCTATGTTCAGCAGTGGACTGATATAGGTTGATGTGATGATGATGACTACCATAGCTTTTGATGTGATAACGTCTTATAAATCGACGCCGGCTGCACTCACGAAAAAACATGACTCACCGTAACGTTCCGGCTGAGCCGAGCGAGCAACCGAGAGCTCGGAACAAGTAATAGAGAGGCACGATTGGCCTGAATTTTCATTTTTTGAACACCGACCAATTTTTTTTATGCCTACCGATTTTAAAAACTTAGTCTGCAAACACTGCAGGGGTAGCTTACCGACATATAGTGCTATTAATTTGGGACGTCGGACGGCGCACGGCCGGCACCGCAGCGGCACCGCAGCCGGCGGTTTGACGTATTATCGTCGCCGCACCACTTAGCGCGGCCCACGTCCGTCCGTCGGTCGGCAGCCGCTGCGCTCCAAAAGGCGTTATCAAAAAAAAATTACGCGCGTCGAACGCGTGTTCGCAAATATAAAAAATACGCGTTCAAAGTGCGTAATCAAAGCTTTTTTAAGGCCAAAGTAAAATGTTTTGCTACTTGGTGACCAGGTTAATAACTGAATACTATCTGCGTAAAGGTGAGTCGTCGAGCATTTTAATAGGAATATGACAAATGGAGTAAAATCGTTCATATCATAATTATTTTATTGTCATAATCGTCGGGATGACAAACGACCACAGACAACAAATGTAATGCGTGTAGCGAGTGACGCCAATGTCATTTTGCTCTGTGGAAACAACTTTACTACCTTTACTAACTTACATACAGGTACATGCGTGGCATATGCTATGTTCATGGCAAATACGATTTCATACTCGCTATAAAAAAGAAGCAGTTTTATCAGACATGAAAATAAAGCTATTATGAAACTCTTTTATGTTCGTTTTTTGTGGCGATGGTGGAAGAAACTAAAATATATAACAGTATTTTAAGCCTTTCATTTCGTAGAAGCTGAAACAACAGTCTGTATAAAAATAATGTAATACACGTGTTTAATCCAGTTAGTTCCTCAATGTTTTGTATTCCGATATGTTATGTTATTGTCGTGAAATGAAATAAGAAATAGGCAATGGAGAGCAAGGGAACAACCCAGCCGAGCTCCGAACTGAATAATATATACTGAAGCTCTTCACTCACCGGACTGACACTAAACCTTTAGGCTAGACTAGTTATGAGTTTAGCCGGTTATCCGCTTCCCAACATTTATGTAGACCAGTTAAATATAAATGGAAGGAAAACTTCCCCCGTAGATTGCAAAGTTTGTCTATGATGCTCTTTTTGTCTCCCACAGAAGTTCTTACTTTACCTTTTACCTCATTTCACCTGACATATCATAAAAGAGAACGAGCCATATTCGTAAAAAGAAACTCTCATAAACCTTTACCCCAAAAGAAATGACAATACGCATTTCGTACAATACTCATACACATATACGTAAAGGCACAACGGCGAGGTGCAAATCACAATGAATAAAATATTAGCGTCGCACACTCGTCGTAGTAAGGAGCAGTTGCAGTAAACTTACTCCATGTCCGGGTCATACTAGTTTCAGTGCGCGAACTAGATATTCTTGATTATTATTTCCTCTTACAATAAGTTACTTTAAATAAAATGATATGCTAACCCTTACCCATGCCATGTCATTCCAAGCTATATTAGCTATACTAGGATGCACCTAGTAAAGAATATATTCGTATTACACATAAAAAATCATTTTGTTTTTTTTACGTTGATTTTTTAGTACAGGAAGATACCCCTTGACACCAACACAAATTATTAAGTTGGTACATACCTAAATGTAAACATTTTTCATATCTTCCAAGCCAGTCGTCAAGTTGTATCAACGGGAGGAGATTTAATCGAGGTAATCATACTGATCTATAATATTTACTGTGACCCAGCATTGAGGCACCTAGCTACAAAAAGATAAGCTTGATATCGGGAGATTACCAGCTAAAGTGGAGGCTGCTGGTGCTTATTTATGTGACACTTTTTTATGGAGAATGCCGCGGTTGCATGGTTGATTTGCGATTTGTTTTAAAGTGTAAGTACTATTGGACGTAGATCTATAGAAGAGACTTTAGAACCAATTACAAAATTTAGTTTCTAATATTTAATTTTTTGATAAAAATTAGTAAAAACTGTACATATTATGAAACAATTACATGCAGACCATCGCCACGGTACCTTACATATCCCAGTTAAATAGTAGCTGTAGGACTTTATTTTAAGCATTTTATACTTTAAAAAATAACATTATGTTTCTATTTCATTACAAATTATTTCCAAAGTCAAACGTATTGAATCCTTTTTTGAACCCTTTTAAATGATTCATGTTCTGCTATAATTTTTTACTTGGATCGGTCGCAGGTGTGGCATTGTTCAATTTTTATTGCTCCATCTGTACCAATTATAAAAATAGTATCATGCATAGTGGTTTATCAAATCCATACTAGAAATATCAATCCCCATACTACAACCGGTCATCGACGCTGTCGACGCAGCGCTAGCGCAGCGTAGTCCGTCGAGTGCGGTTTTAATATGGAGAGTGACGTTTCTAGTATGGATCTGATAAACCGCCGCGATATTTTTGCGCTCAGTCGTGCGTTAAGTGTGCGATCTGCCTAGGCTAGACATGGAAATTATACAAGCTGCTTCAAACCAGTACCTAATTGATCTAATGAATTTTGCTTTGTGTGAATAAAAGCCGGCTATAGAAAGCGCTGGCAAGAAGGATTGCAACCTGAGCACAATTTAGTTGTTGGCGACTACGCCGGGGCAAGGCGGCTGCGAACAGGGCTGGGTAATTGAACTAATAAATCCAGACTGAAGTCGCGGCCACGCCAGCAGCTAGCAATCGCCCGGGCCGGCCGACCTAGCACTGGCGCACCTGCACTACTCTGCTCGACCGGTGTGGCGCAGTGGTAGTGCGACTGCTTCTGACTCAGAAGGTTCCGAGTTCGATTCTCGGTGGGTCACTCACAAAGTAGATATGAATCACGGATTGTGAATTTGTTCCCAGTCTGGTTAGGACATTGCGGGCTGATACATACACATATCACGCTCTTATCTCTTAGAGGGTAGGCAGAGCGTTAACGGCCGTAAAAAATACGGCCTCTATCGCCACGTCTGACAAATATAGAGGGCCGTTCGAGATAATTTGTGTATCACTATAGTGACAAGTTGTCAGCCTGTCGCCTAAAAGTCGTAATACACCTGAAACCCTCAAGTCCCTCAGGCGCCTCTTACGACACCCTGACCCACGGGTAGGAAATGGGATGATGTTATTCTAAGCCGGCATCACACGGCAACCTGAACCGGCGGGCTGAACCACCCGATTGTCAGTAAGAAAGATGGTTCCGTGCTTCGGATGGCACGTTAAGCCGTAGGTCCCGATTGCTGTCTATGATTACTATAGTATAGATATATATATACTTACTAGAGACGGTAGTCGTTACACAACCATGTCAGAACCTTGCTACTTGTAGAAGGCGGTTGAAAAAAATTCAGACACTAGGGTGCATTGGGTCGTTGGACAACCCGGTGTTCCACACGAAAAGAGAAGACTACTCTGCAATCGCTTACCAATTACTGTAGCTAAATTCCTGAAAAGTTCGTTCTCGTTCCATTCAAAAATCTGCAACTTATTATGCTTGTATCACACATTGTACTTCACTTATCAATTCTCACGTACCTACCCTCAAAATTTCACATATGTTTTTGACTATAAAAATATCAAGTAAAAGAAATTTGAAAATGTGTGGTTATACCAAACGTTTTCGATTTTCGTCGTTCGTAGTTTTAGGAATTGAGCTCCTGATTAAGGCTGTTCCCGGATTTAAAGTCCGTTGCTGCGAATTTTTAGCGCATCCGTTATCGTCACCTGGGAGATGTAAGAAAATTATCAAATTTTCCGTGCAAGGAACGTTGACGCAAGAGCAACGCCAAAACTAGCGTTTGAAAATGTCCCTGTTAGATTAAGAATAGATGAAAATTTAAATTAAATAAATTCGACAATATGCCTGTTTCTAAAGACTCGGCTCTTCCATAACGTAATTCAGACTAAAATACTTTCTATAAAATAAAGTTACCTTTTTCTAATGTAAGTTAGCTAAAAATTAATAACTTACTTTTCCTTATTTGTGTAGGTGTGTTTATGTGTGTAGACTGAATATACTTATTCTCTTTTGTATCCAGAGACTCCTGATGTAGAATTCGCTTAAATAATGCTTCCTTATGATGAGCCGACGTTTTGTATTTTTGGTTTTAAGGCAAACCAGTAAAAACTGAAAAAAACATAATTATCACACCTGAGCGAATTAGGTAACTCTGAACTCAATAATACAATGCAGTCGAAACTGGGCAACGATCCAATACACAATGCGTATGGAGAAAATAAAAAGATTTCTTATCATTTTCAATCTTTTTAGCCAACGCAAGCCTGTATTCACGTGTATGGCGCGGCATGTATCAGTAGTATACATGGTTCATTCTTGGAAGTGGTTTGGTTTCGTTATATATGTTATTGTTGTTAGGAAACCTAATGCCGGAGATGAAGTGCAAAAAAGGGTGAGTTTTGGTCAATTTGAGTGTTTAAAAATATTGCTTTTTTACGAGTTTAGTACAATATTGGGCAAATTGTAGAAATTTTCCAACGACATATGGAAAACAGAGGGCGAGCTGGTCATGAGAAATTACTGGTCATGTGAAAAGTGCTTATTACAGGTCCCACAAATCAGTTACTTCATAGGCAATAATTTATCATATTAGGTACTTACTACCGAAATTCTGTTGCGTAATTTTCTGTCTTACCACCAGCCTTATCAAATGTTTATGAACAAGTTTTGTGCATTGTGTCCAAAAAATTATTATACTTTGAACTTAGGCCTATTTCGCACCTAATGCATAAAGGATCGCTAAAATACCTCAGTGGTGTGTCAGATCCATACTAGAAACGTCACTCCACATACTAAAACCGCTCTTGACGGACGACGCTGCGCGCCTTATCTATAGCTAAATGTTTATGAAGCTTAAATTTTTCTTTTTAGGAGAAGGATTTTGAATTCTCTCCCGAATTCATGGAATTTGTGAGGGATTTAGATTCACATATTTTCCATAATGCACGCAGGAAACATTCAGGAATTAAAAAAAAACATCACCCTACCACACGGATTGGCACTACTCATAGATTACCAGTTGCTGAATATGATGACGTAAGTTTGGAAAGACTTTGTTTATTCTAAAGGAAACCTAAGTTTTTCCTAATTTTTTTTTATATATTCTATAAAACCATGCTTATCGACGGGACTTTTTTTCCAGGGTAAAATAAAAAAGAACCAATCTGCAGCCATTCAAGATATACTCATGTTGAAGCTTGTGTCTTATTATGAAGACAAGTACAAGATAGACAGAACTAAACATTTCACCACTCCTTTAATGTTGGAGGCAGTTAGCGAACCAAGTCGTCTTGATACTGCTTTTTATAGTAACGAAGACCGAATCTACATTACTGATTTTAAAGACCAAACTGCACGGTTTGACGAACCTAGGGCAAAGTCGTTTCTCATTTCTTATTCACGTCGGAACGACCCTGAGAGAAAACCTATACAAGATTTGTATTCACATGCAGACGAACTTAAGAGAAAGTCTTTATTAGATTCTTATTCAGGTCTAGACGAACCCGGGAAAAAGACTTTGCCAGATTCTTATCGACGTCGGAAAGAACCCGGGAAAATGTCTTTACCACGTTCTTATGCAAATCTGGACGAACGAACGAAAAAGTATTTACTTGATTTTTACGCAGGTCTGGAGAAACACAAGACAAAGGCTACGACAGATTCTTATTCACGACAAGACGAACCTGGGAGGAAAACTTTGACAGATTTTTATCCACATCAGGACGAATCTGGAAAAATGAAATTACCACATTCTTATTTAGGTCTGGACAAACGTGCGAGGCAAAAATTACTCGATTTTTACTCAGGTCTGGATAAAACCAGGACAAAAACTTTGCCGGATCCTTATTCACGACAAAACGAACACGGCAGCAAGATTTTGCCAGATTTTTATTTACGTCAGGACAAACCCGGGAGAAAGATTTTACCACATTCTTATTTACGCATGGACGAACCTACAAGAAAGTATTATATACTTGATGATAGTTCAGATCTGGATAAAACCTGGAGAAAGACTTTGTCGGATTCTTATTCACGTCAAGACGAACTTGGGAGAAAGGCTTCACCCCATTCTTATTTACGTCTGGACGAACCCACAAAAAAGTATTTACTTGATTCTTATTCACGACTGGAAGAAAGTAGAAGAAAGGCACAACAGGAATCTTATTCACATCTCGACGAACCGAAGACAACTAGAAGATCTTTGCTGGATTCTTTTGATGAGGTACGTTTACTGTCACATAACTTTACTAAAAATCAAAGCAAATACGCAGGTACCTAATAATTTATTTTACTCATTGTTTTGTTTTGTTACACGTAATATAGGTACCAATTTCCCGTGTGATGCCGGCCTAGAAAAGCATCACCCCATGTCTTTCCCGTGGGTGTCGCAGGAGCCGACTAAAGAACTCGAGGGTTTTATGTCTATAGCAATTTTAGGCGACCAGCTGACAACCTGTCACTATAGTGATACACGACATATCTGAAACGCCCCGAATATTTGTCAGACGTGGCGATAACGGCCGTAATTTTACGGTCGTTGACGCTCTGCCTACCCCGCAGGGACAAAGGCGTGATTTGGGTATGTGTGTATATAGGCCATGTGATGCCGGCTTAGAATAACATCACCCCACATCCTTCCCGTGGGTGTCGTAAGAGGCGACTAAGGGACTCAAGAGTATTGGTGTATTACAATTTTTAGGCGACAGGCTGAGAACCTGTCACTGTAGTGATACATATGATTTCTAAAACAACCTTGGAAGGCAATCCTCGAAAGTGTCATACGTGGCGATAGTGGCTGTATTCTTGCGGCCGTTACCGTTCTGCCTACCCCACAAGGGATAAAGGCGTGATATATGTATGTATGTATGTGTATGTATGTATGTACATATGTACCAATTTTTTGAATTTGTTTTTATTGAATGACGTTGTGTTAATATTTCAGGAAGAACAAATGTACTATGCCAGGAATGCAGAGCCAATTCAAGAAGATGGCAGCGAAATTTTAATATTGTGATTATAATCAGTATTTAAGCTGTGTACAGACACAATAGCCATGTACATAATGAATATCTGGGCAGATGAATTTGCGAGCACAGTAAAAGGAAACGCAGATGCATGTTCCCGAAAAACAAGACAATGGGTGACGTAGTTTGGACCTAGCACCACTACTGATATGATTGTGAAGCATTTAACTACCAACTATGTATCATAATTTCGGGGACATAATTTATTTTATAAAGCATTCAGTAAAGAAGTGCTTAAAGATGGTTAAATATACAAGTGGCGAATGTTCTCGATAGTAATGAAGGAGAATTAATACCCATTACGTTTTAGATTATTATACTGCCAAAACACATGGATTGATTTTGTATAAAACAAATAAAATATAAACCGTTTTATGTTTTATTATCTAGGTACAATATAATTCTGGTAAAATACGATCCACAAAGGCGAGGAACACTCTTGACGCATGCCGGAGCGCAAAAATATCGCAGTGGTCTGTCAGATCCATACTATAAAGGTCAATCTCCATAATATAACCGCTCAACCGCTGTTGACGCAGCGCTATCGCAGTGTCATCCGTCGAATGCGATTTTAGTATGGGGAGTGACGTTTCTAGTATGGATCTGACAGACCACTGCGATATTTTTGCGCTCCGTCGTGCGTCAAGTGTGTTCCTCGCCAAAGACCTATTAATTTAACGCCTTTCATCGTGTTTCGATTTTTTGCCAAGAAGTTGCCTTATTTTTAGCAATTTTACTAGAGATTGGCTCTCATTGGCACTTGTTCAACGGCGTGGAGCGAAAGGCACTCGGGGGGCAGACTCCATCTGCGCTAAAAGTGCCATCTATCTGCCGTATGCCGGATTTCAGCGAACATACCGTGTCCAATGCATCTCTTGGGGCGGCGATATTCTGATCAATATTCAAATTTAAGAAGTGATTCGTTTATTTCTTGTGTATATAAATCGCGATGTTGTGATCGTTTTTGTGTTACGAATAGAAAAAAGTGGCACAGATTGCACAGATAGCCATCAGCATTATTAAACTTAACATAGGACAATTATAGACAATGGTCAATTGTAATGTCTTCTGTAAGCTTAGCTGTTTGATTTCTTGCTGTTCAGGGCGTCGGAATATTTAGAATGTTTTAAAACGGGACAAGTTTTTAGACAGGTATTGTTTCTACCAGTAAATGCTTAAAATAAAAATAAGTAAAACATATAACTGGATAATAGTCCAGTTTAGTCTCATCTTTTTAATGTAAATGCTTTGTTACTTGGGTTTTATAGATATATTAGACAGTTTGATGATCTCTTTTTACACGAAATAGACTATTTTGTTGACTCCACCTCGCAGTTTGTGAATTCGAATGAATCACAATGTCGTGGGACAACTGACTCAAATGCCGTTATGATAACGACCTACCTTCCATTACAATATTACCTGTCTTTCCCAATTTTCTGTAACGTAAAGAACTGTACTGAACATCAGTATTCAACGCACGAGTCTTGACGGATGTATTAAACATACCCGCATCCTGCCGGAAGGATACACCTGTATATTTTATGAAAAATCCAGCTAAAGTAAAGTATCATCCACATACATAGACGACTGCTTATTTGGTTCAGTTTTTAAACTCAATTTAAAAGTACCTAGACGATTCGATTTCAACGTATCTCATTATCATCATGAATAATGAAAAAAAAATGTCTGGTGGGATGCATTTTAGTTTGGTTAAAAGGCGTTAGGACAACGCAGTTTACAGTTCGCGTTCAACAAAAATACATACTAGTTTCTGATGGTATATTAAAACCCGTTTTGTTCACCAAGAAACCTGCACAAAAGAAGAAGTAGAAAATCATAGTAGGTATATGTACATAACCGCTACAAAGCCCCAAGAACTGGCAAAGACCGTCAGTATAATTAAATCCAGTTGGTTCGTCGACACCATCCCCCCAAACATTACATGTACAACTTTGTCCACAAATTATGTCTCCACCATTCAAATAGACGTTCTTGCGTAAATACTTTCCCAACTTAGTCCATTAAAGAAGCTGTACACGAATAATCACAATAACAGTGGTTTGTACGTTCCTGTTTGACGATTTCAAGGAATGTTATATACGATGCAAATGGATACCATCAGTCAATGCTGTCCACGAAGTTTATTGAGTTTTTCCTGAGTTTTGTATAATATAACCTTTATTTTAGTTGGCATTATAAACCCTGCGTGAGTATCGTAAACTTTGTCGCGTGTCTGACCGAGAGGCCATCGTAAAATGCACCATAAAGTTGAACACATAAATTTGGAAAATCGAAGCAACTTGGCAGAATTGAAGTTTTGTACGATGAATAGCCGTCCGATAGCAACGGGGATTTTAACATTATAGAGAAACATATTAAGGGAAAGGGAATGTTTCCGAATCTAAAGCAAATACAAAAGACTCCTAATGATCATGGTGCGTTGGCAAAGTGCCGACCAAGTAGAGGAGTAAATCTCAGTGGATAGTGGATAGAGAGCCAATACCTTAGCCTATACTTAGGTAGGTATCTAGTGTTGATTTATTAACTTAAATCTTCCATATTTTGTAAAAATAAGTATAAAGACACCTCACCTAATAGACGTTGGACGTTTTGATTGGTCTCGATGTCTCACAGGAGCTGATAGCTTATGTTTATGATTATCATAGTCATACGTCAAATAAATTGCTCTTTCAGATTTTGTCTTGAGGATATCTCCAAAACACTAGTAGCATAGAATACTAACTAACTATATCTAGTAGGTACTACAAATATGGTGGCCCGTTGTAAGGATACTCCATAAATTGCAATCCTAAAATTATGAATTACTGCAATCAATGAATAGCGTCATTTCAATTTGGCGACTAAAAGAATGTTGATTGACTGATTTGCCACCCTGACAAAATAAACTGATTGAAAAGCAAATTAATTTGATTGAAAAGTGGGCATTTAGCTGATAAAAACTCAATAGCTTTAACCCTTTTGAGATAAATGGGTATAAATTGAAATATCTGGCGGGCGGGGTACAGTCGCGTACACTTTGTTCCAATCGCATTTCCCTTCGGAGCGATCTCACGGCGGAAATTAATCCATCCGGCAAATGAATGGACTGCACTTGTGCGTGAGGGGTGAGCGCCGGCGCCGCCGTGCCACCAGCCACTGCTGGGCGGGTGGCAATCCCGAAACTAGCGAGCACGTGGGATATTTTTCAGTGATTTTTGTTTGATAAAAAGGCATATTAGGGTGTAGGTAAGTATGTCGTGTGATGCCGGCTTAGAATAGCATCACCCCACATCCTTCCCGCGGGTGTCGTAAAAGGCGACTAAGGGACTCGAGGATATTGGTGTATTACATTTTTTAAGCGACAGACTGACAACATGTCACTATAGTGATACACATGTTTTCTGAAACAACCTTGGAAAGCAATCCTCAAAAATGTCAGACGTGGCGATAGCGACCGTATTCTTACGGCCGTTAACGCTCTGCCTACCCCGCAAGGGATAACGCGTGATATATGTATGTATGTATGTAGGTAAGTATATTAATCAGTTTACTGTAATAGGTAGGTACCTATTCTTTCTGAAGATTTCATATAAAAAAACCGAAACGTTTGTAAAGTACACAGTTAGTCAAATTTCTTTTTCATCATTTTATATATTTACCGTTATCGTTCGATAAAATAATTTTATTATATACTAGCTGGTGCCCGCGAACTTCGTTTCGCTAACTTATTATTTTTATGTTGGTAGGTGTCTATGTCTATGTACCTACTTTAGACAGACCTTTGACCTTAGGTCTGAATTCATTTTGATTAAAGCAAAATTAGAGGCAAGAGTTTACAAAATGAAATATACCTACCTAACACATTTTATTTACACTTTACTTTACAGGCATGTTACAGCTATTTCTACAAATAATGTTATTTATTATAAATTTTATTACTTTACATTTTATGTACAAAGTTCAAATGTATCTACAGTTTATTTATGTACTACATTCGCTGTTTTTCTCTCAGCGGTTAATATAAATAGGCCTGCAGTGCTAGTAACCCGCGAAAAAGCCACGTACAGCTGGCCGTGGGAAAAACATCTTGTTCTCAGGTCCACTCCAGCAGCTTTCAGCGTTTGTCCCTGTGACTTATTTATCGTCATAGCAAAGCAAGTAACCACAGGGAATTGTGTGCGCTTGAACTGAAATGAGGAATAATTGGGGATGAGTGGTATACGCGGTATAAATACAGATTCACCGGCGCCACAGCCAGTCAAAATCTCTGCTTCGATTAAATTCCTCTGTAAAGCACGCACTTTTATTCGGGTTCCGTTGCATAATTTCGGTGGGGTGAGATTCCGAAGAAGCATTATTGGAACACCGACTTTAAGCTTGATCTCGTGAGCTGGTAGACCACTTGCTGAAAGTGAATTTAGAAATTCGATTGGGTAATTTGTCGCATCGTCCTGGTCAACAACATTGTTAAAAGATGTGTATACCACTTAATCTCCAATAATTTGCACTAAGATTTTGTCATTAATGGCAGCCACTTGCTCATTCTTTGGGGTCAGTATGGCGCGTTCACATAACCAAGAATTTTCATGGTCTAATATGGTTTGAAGTTGGCCAAATACAGACTGTATTAGTTCCTTTTCTGAGGCTACAACTGTACCCAGTAACTCAGGAAGTCTTATCTGGCCATCGTCTACTAATTTCAAATCTAAATTCAAAACCAATCAGTAAGCAAAATCAAAGTCCGTAAAGAATAGCAGATGTTTGTTATAATAATTCAACAAATTCAATACCATCTCAATTCAATTAAAAAAAAATAATATTTTTATTAGGTTAACGCCGCCTGCCAGTGGCTCTTTATATAGTTGTGCAGGAAACATTCCGTTAGCGCGTTTTACAAAACTAACAGCGACATCTATGATTTTTTTTGTAAACAATCTGGTTCTACTATTTTTGACAATGAATGGCATTATTTATGATTGGTGGTCTTTTATGTATGACTATTATGAACCAAGTGAGATAGTTGCTTGATAGTTGCCTGTGTAAATGGAAAACAACCTGTAGCAACTCCGGACTGCCACCGATTTGTAAATCATTCATTTGTTAGGTGCGAAGCCATTTCGACGCTTGGGTGGGACTTGGGTTCAACTCGCAACTTTTTGCTAGACTATAATTAATTGGTTTATTTACTGTTATTTTATTATTATAGTATTATAGTATACACTTCGTACGCGGCATCTATAAAATTATTTCGGAACAAATTTGTATCTCGCTTCGCCGAACCAGTAATGGTGTTTTCCTGCGGGAATGAGATATTTTCCCGAAGTAAAAAGTATTCTAAATGTTGACCCGAGTAACAAGCTACCATTGTACAAAATTTGGTAGAAATCTGTCCAGTGGTTTTTACGTGAACCGCTAACAAACATACATACAAACAGACAGACAAACAGACAAAAAAATTTTTAACCATCGTTTTGAGATCTATAACAACTGAATTAGAAACAAAAAACCTTTTTTTAAACTATTCAATGTACAGAATTGGTTCAGTTACTGTTTTATTATATGTATAGAAAAGAATTTAAAAACTGTCCAGATAAATATAAGTTGTATTGTAGCTGCACGGCGAATATCGTAGGTAAGACATAGAGTAAGGGGCGACTAAGGGACCCGGTTTCCTGTGTAACTATTACAAGCGACAGCATTCTGGCAACTTGTCACTTTAGTGATATAAAAATGTTTTTAACCAATCTCAGAACATTCTGTCAGACCCAGATTTTTAACCTACGTGCAACTTTTTATATTTCCTACGCGAAACATTAATATTAGTTCCGACAAAACACGGAAAGTTAGTTGTGGGTGCCAACATCGTCACACCTGACGTGTATAATAAAACTCAGCCCGACATGTCCGCACATTTTAATGTCCTGTTTGGGTGAATCGCTTCGCGTAACAAACAAACATTATCAAAAAACCTGACTGCGGTAAGTTTAAAGTTATATTTTATATTTAAAATCTACCATTTTGAATTCATTTGTCCCTCGTGCGGCTAAGATGAGTCTACGTCCTATCTATCTATAGCAATTTTGTAGCCAATGAAAAAAAATTACATGTCCACAACCACGTGTATCATACTCTGTTAAAATATACACTTCCTATGAGGAAGTCGGCTAAATAGTAACATGAATTCATTGGAATGCAACTCGTTGGCACTGCGAAAACCTTCCTACATTATATGTAGGAAGGTTTTATATTTGTTCGATGCATTAGCGGAATTAGCAATCTCATATCTGGTGAGCTAATATTTCAGGTTTTCGTCCAGTGGCCGAGAATTAATCAGCTTGCTGGCCAGTAGAACAACTTCGAGTGTTTCTCATGTGAGCACTAAAACTAATCATCGCGTCCTACTGACCTATCGGGCGGGATTAGGGATTTATCTCAGTAAAGAGCTTGGTCAAACTGAATAAATTAAAGACGGAGCAAGCACAAAAATACTTGTATTTTTTTTTCTTTACTAGCAAGCATTCGCAAAAATATTCGTAATTTTTTTGGTTTTACATTTAAACAGATATTTAACTTGAACTTACAGCCACAACAGTTCATTACTGAACACGGAATGGAACCCCTTCAAGGAGAAAGTAGGTATATATTTGCCATCAGATATACACATTTTATTCTGGATTTTTTCATTTTTAGATGTAAAAATAATAATAGTAAAATTAGATATTCATAAACGAAATAAAATGTCAACAACAATTAAAAAAATACATAATGGTCAACTTAAAAACTACTTAAAATTAAACTATTCAAACAGACCGCCTCTTAACGATCCGGGTGCAAAGTGCAGCAATACTCGCAGCGTTACCGCATTAGATGTAAATAAAAAACCACATTAATTAGAATAAGTTCTTAGTCTCGTTTGTTAGGTTGCTTGCCTGCCTATTGTGTCATCGAGTCGAGGAAAGAGCCGATGGACCAAAATGACCGTACATCTTCTTCTTTTCCAAGATCACACTCAGCGAAGAGAAGGCTTTTTTGGCCATTATTTTGAAATCTTGCAAAATTTTCTACCGCAGGCAGGATTCAAACCTGCGACTTCCACCATCAGTAGTGGCAACGCCACTTCTATATGGGCTGCCTAGGCTCAATCGTAGAAATAATGCAAGTGTATCTTTGCTAATTTTTATACCGCGTAAACTGAAAAGTGCTTCATTTTCAACTTCTTCCTGCTGCCTTTTTCCTACAATCTGACCAAGTTCTGCGAGGAGCTATCTGTTCCTAAGCATAATTCATCAAGGTTGGCAGCCGTCAGGCGCTCGGCAGAGAACTGAGCGCTCACATGGCTAATCAGAGCGCTCATTCAATTACCAAGAGCTGATTCGGTGGGTTGTAATTAGGTCATGCCTCATGTTTTTCCTATTCTTTATGTTCTATTGTGTCAACAGCTCTTGCGAATTGTGAAGATTTTTTGTTCATATCAATGATTTTAACAATATATCAATGTAAATGCAAAGTCCGACGCTGCAAATATAATTTAGTATATCCGCTATACAGAAACGCAATAGCTACTTGCCTAAATACTTACCCCTACCTAGATCGAAGACCTATTGGTTTGTTTTGTCGAAAATTATATTTGACATATTTTGACGTCACATTTACTGATAAAAAATATTTTTAGTCTTATTTTTTTTATTTAACGGTTTATTGCACACAAGATAAAACACAGGACAATCACATTTAGATAAAAAACACAACAGGCACTACTTATTTCTAAAAAGAAATCTCTTCCAGCAGTCCTACGGTACAGAGATAGCATAAGGTGAGGCTGATAACCTTATTTTTATTATTTGATGAGTCTTATTTTGTCTTAAAAAATATTTATTGACTATAGTATGTAAGTAACCAGATGGGTATAAAAATAATATTCGACTAAGGCTAGTTTCTAGATCTTAATAAATAATGTCAAATTTTTTGAGATTTTTACTGGCAAAGGTTTTGGAATACGAATCTCGCCTTGACGTTATTTATTGGGATGAGATTTCTATGTTTGCAGATACACTCAATAGTAGTGACCAGTGAGATACAAAGGAAAAAGTTGTGCCGGTCGGCAAGCGCCCATAAAGCTGAAATGACCGCTTTCCATCAAGCGGGTCGTATCTCTGCCTCACCTTTTGAACCCGTACAAAAGAAAAAAGAAAGTCAGTATTTATTTACCTACAATAGACCGAATAGTTACAAAACTTAATTCGCTAGTTTCCTGGGTCATTAAAAAAATATAACAGTTGTACGCTTCAAACTATTGTCCTAAAATACTACGGACTTCATTCATCATTTTTCGGAGTATTCAAAGTTTGAATTAATAAACAGAAAAATAATATAAAAGTAAGTGATTTGACGCCATCCAAATACTTACGGCGCGACGTCATCTTTCTAATTTTTCAAACAAAATACCGTTTTAGATCGTTTTAAAAAGTAGCTCATTTGACCTGTCAGGAAACAAGCCTAATATGTCTAAGCTGTGTGAGTGTCTTGTGAGTGTCCATGTCGTATGTAGCAATTGCTTATTTATCGGCTTTGAAGAGATTATTTTTACCCCTCGTGGGTACTTTTTAGTAATTAATAATTCAAAAAGTAAAATACACAAAAGTTCTATCATAATGTTTGTGATTTGGATGGCCAATGGACAAAAAGGTGTGCTCTGCTACCGTATGAACTTTCGCTATGTAGAGCGGGAAGGGACGCTTGAACGGCGGTGTAATTATTTGAATCTGAATATTTCTTAATTTTTGACAGATTGTTTAACGCTGTGTGATGTCGACATAGATGCGGTGTGATTCCGGTTTAGAGTAGAATCACCCTGCGGGTGTAGGTCAAAGTTTTTGTGTTTTTTATATTTACTATTGCGATACATGTATCAGTTTTTTGTAGTTGTATCATGATTAAACCGTCAAATATTTGTCAGACGTGTCGTTAGTGATCGTATTTACATGGCAGTGAACGCTCTGCCTACCCCGCAAGTAATAAAAGCGTGACATTTGCGTGTGTAATCTTAAAGTATTCCACCAGGACGAAATTATAATATTTGTTGGTGTGAGTAGATTGAGGAGTTTGTCAGTGTCAAACACAAAAAAGAAATACAAAATACCTAAATCTTGGTTGCTTAGTCATTAAAGCGAATGGATTTCGTGGTTCGATATTTTGATACTGGATTGTGGCTGAATTGCGAGCCACGGACTCATTTGTTCCCTCCCATTCAGTTGTCGAACAACCCGACGATGTCCACTTATCCACTGCTTCTAAACGGCTCACTGGCAACATGATACAGGGTGTTACCAACACACTGCCTCTTTTTAAACATTAAGTATCACTTATGATTACACTTTTACTTAGACACAATATAAAAACATTTTTCATTAAATATACTCATTAGCACTGTAACACTTTTGAATCATATTTGTCATTGGCGGGTGAACATTCTATAATATAGATTTTTCAAAATTCCAATTTCGTTCTGTGAAGACTTGCAACACTTAGTACTTTTTTCACTACACCATGTATAAGTAATCTGTGATTGGGACTTTCGCTCGTCGAACCCATTGTTTTCCTTCTCGCAATTGAAATTGAAACAGTCACTGTACCGCTGATAAAGCTATTCAAACTATGGCCCGATGAATACGGATTACCTAAATGTTGCGCTGATATTAATGAAAAGGTACAATTTTAAAGCTCAATTTACATTATAGCTATAAAATACTATCAGCATTTTTGAAAGCACGAAAAGCGAGCCAGTTAGCGAATCGAGTATTATGGTAAACCCATACATTTTAACTAAGATGTACCTAGAGTTTAAGAAAATACCTGCCTATCTACGCTTTAGCATGAAAATTTTACAAAATTTCATACAAACTTCCATCCTCCAATTTAGGGGTTGTGGGGAAAATTTTCATAGGTTTTTATTTTTTTCTTGTTTGTATATTAAACCTAGTCTACGTATCAAATTTAAGCTTAGTACTTTTGGAACAAAAAATTCGCCGTGTTTTGTACTTCGGGAAAAGGCTTCGCGTGGCTCGTCTTGGCGGGGGCATGACCATGCCCCCAGATGTTACCGATAAACTTACAAAATGATTCCTCGATTGACTCAAATCTTGAAGCTCGCCTATAATTCGGCTGTAAAGACCGAGTGTAAGCCCCAAGTTCCCAATTATTTCAGTCGAGGGCAGTAATTAAGCAGTATAAAGTGCTTGGCTGCCGTAATCCGACCACTTTTGTGATATTTAAACGAGTTTCATTACATTTCGGTTATAAAAGCAGAGCTATTACGTGAAATGGACTGGAAACATCACGCTCGGTTCCCAATGACCGTACTGGTATTGGTGGCGCTCAAAATAAATATGAACTTCACGACGCGCGTTCGATTTTATCGGGCACCTTTGCTATAAAACGAATACGACCTGCACTATAATGCGTTATTATTACAGCACACACGTTAATCTTTACTGTAGTAATAGCTAAGAATTATACGTTTCCATTTCTATAAAAGTTTTACCTTTCTGCTTTGCGTCACGGTACGTAGCATAAAGAAAACCATTGTTCTGCCTGCACGTTCTGGGGTTGGGAATACACACCTAATAGAATGTGGTTGGTATAGATTACCTGTACGAGTTAACAGGCAGTTGATTTGGACAAAATCAATTTGTCCCGGAGGGACCGCGGTAATTTTGACACGGGCCATCCCCCACGGGCTGCGGTCACATCGAGGCATTAGGTCGACAATAAACATAAATATTTTTGCGCCGTTCCGCTGCCCGCGCGCAGCGTAATTAAATTCCATTGAATCGCACAAATCTTCGCCCCGTGGCCGCGCTCTAACTCAACGCCTATACAAACCTGCCGGAATTCACATTTCATACCTTTATTAAGGGTTTAATTTATTTTTAACCCCTAGATTAATACATTAAATTTATACTTGCAAAAATTACACTTTGCTTAGAAAATGTTAGCGAAGATTTTCTTTCATTAAAATGAACGGAGAGAGGATCTATTTTATCCGTTGTTCCTTATTAAAAACAAACTTTTAGATACACAATACTGCAAGGAGGTACTCCGGACCCGGCGATGTATTATACTTGCTCGTAATAAAAATTTACGAGAATGTTCGTCTCTACCTGCCGGTATAATATGAGTTTAATCATTGTCGAGTGGTTGCCGTCTTCCCCCACACGTTTTCTTTTCTAAAAGTCGCGTCCCCGGCTCGTTAGCGGGGTCTTCCTTATTATTTCCTCCACGACTGTAATCTGGCCTTTCAGCTACTTCAAACGACTTGTTCTTTTTCTTATGTGTAATTGAAATATATTGCCGTAATATCCGCCGGACGGGCGAGTGCTCTCGTCTCGAGCGCATCAGCTCAAGTTTTCATTACTCGGGAAAGTGATTTTTTTCATGGGGCAGAATAATAATTCATTCTGCTACTCTCGGCGATGGAAGACACTTGGAAAGTTCGTAGGTAAGAATGAAAGTTGAGGGTCGCATTCTGATTAGTTGGGAGTCGAGTGGTCTCGTCGCTTGGAAATTTTCCCGAGTGTCTTTTTTACTTTCAGGTATTTGGGATTTATATTTTGTATGTTTGATTTTTGAGGGCTCTCACAGTTTAAAAAGCTGACGAATTTGTATATTTCAAACATTTTAGAGCGTGCATGCCGGTTTATCCGAAGTTACTGAAATGTATACAATTTTGTGTAACATCGGTACTGGCTGGCCAGTAAATCCTGTATTGGGTAGAATTTTGCACAAAGCATTTTCCATGTATTCTCCAGTGTAAATGCGGCGACGGCGGGCAGCGGCCGCGGCGGGCGGTGGAACATCGGCGGCGTATCGGCGGCGGGGTATCGCCGGCTTGCGGGCCGCGTCTTCCGCCCTAACTCTTTCCTCTCCGACTGATTTATTGCGGCGAGCTCGGACTCCGGACACCTACAAACATTCCAATAGTCAAAATACCCATTGCTTTACGACCGACCTTTCCCCAATCGATATCGGCAACATTTTAGAATTGCGGATACCGAGTTCCTTAGCGTCCTATAGTCACTGGTTAGTAATTTGTATTATTGTGCTCGTTTATTCCTGTATAGGTATTCAAAATTTCACTTCCTCAGGTCTGCTGTAAGAAGTATCTTTACAAAAACAGCTGCACCTATTGTACCAATGTTTCTTGTTCTATGAAACGCTAAAATAAGATTGACCATCACAATTAAAGTGAATGTCGTGTGTTTGAACGTTTCGTGAGTCGAAACTTGTAGTAATTACAGTAAAAGGGGTTGTTTTAAATAAATGCAGCTGCAGTCGCTGGCGCAATGTTAATGGTAGCGAGTAGCGAGTACTGTAGAGGAGTAATGGTAGGGTGCCGCACACAGCACCCGCTTATTGGCAGCTATCCATGCACGAACATCAACTGACCGTGTCCTATAAAAAATACGAACCAGAAAAGGCACTTTTTAACTGTTGAATTCAGTTCTTTAGGTGCTCTGTCCATTTTTATTTCCTGACATGATATTCTTTTGTTCTGAACGCATTATTACAATGTTTACAACTAGAAGATTGATTCCATGGTAGATAAATGCACTGTCCCGCTTGACTCGTACGTACTCTTTCTATCAATAAAAAGTTGCCTGGTAGAAATTGGTACCTTAGCAATAAAGGCGGCTTTACCTATATTGTACGGAATATTTTTTATTGTACATGTCCATGTTTTCCGTGATTATTAGTGATTAGTAAAATTAAACCCTACTATCGATTTATTTCAAAAACACGTGAATGTTATAATCTTTATCAATAATGATTCTATAAGAACTTAAAGCGGGCAAGTTATTCCACATAGCGAAGTTCCTAACGCAGATATTCAATTTAGATGTGATGCGATATAATCCAGCTTTGGCTTGTCGCGTGCTGAGCGGGGTGAGCGGTGTGAGCGGGGCGGGCAGAGTGAGCAGGGTGAGCCAATATGCGGATAGGCTACAAGAGATGTGCTGATGTGACGTCAGCGAACGGAAGAGCTGTCTCAAATTTGAATCGAGCTGCCATCGTCCTAAGAGTAAACAATATTATAGAGTATAACCTATAAATCCGTTCGGGACGAAGGTTCAGGATAGCATCCTCATAATCGTCATTTCAGCCAAAGGACGTCGACTGCTGAACATAGGCCTCCTCTAAAGATTTCCAGCTTGTCCGATTAGAAGCAGCCTGCATCTAGTATCGGATTATAAGAGAGTATTATACATATTATGACATCAATCCCAAAAATTTGTTTTATTTTGTGCCCCGAGGCAAGAGCCTACTTTAGTGCCCACCTGTGCTACTTGACGCGTTAGTGCACAGGAAGACTTGTTCACTAGGCTGTACACATCTCTGAATTCTGGAAATATGATCATCATCATCATCAGCCCACATCCACCCACTGCAGGGTATAGGCCTTTTCTCTTGCCAAGCACTAAAAATTCAGCCAAGCACTGGGTACTGGTACTGGTACATTTTGATAAAATATGTGATGCTATTGATTCGACAAGGCGCTAAATACGCGTGTACCTATGCACTAAATTAATGCTAAATAGTAACTATTTTGTAGTTTTGATCTGGAAGAGGATAGGTTATTTGCATTTTGCCTGCGAAAACCCCATTCTAAAATTTACAATTATGAAAAGTGTCACTTGCATTCGCGTTTCTCTTTACTTCGTATGTTTACTCTCACTACTTTATTCTTCAATCTAACTTGCCGTCTGACTAGGCTGAAATACTTGCCTATTCCGAGTGATAGATAGCTCACGTAGGATAAATGAAAAGGCTTCACTTTTGGCTCTATCACCCGGGTGTCGATAGGTTCCAAGGACCGACGGCGACGATTTATCTCAAATGTGAAATTCGATGAAGTGATCATCCAGATCCAGATGCTAGGATATATACTTTTTGGCTCAATCAATCCTTAGAATCATTTTCTTTGATAGTAGTTTATACACTTTCTTTGATTCATCGTTTTTGTCTTAGTCAAACAAAGTGTAGAAACCAATAATTTCACATAATACATTTGCAGCGTACGCTGCCAGTGCAGTGTGGTCAACCCAATGGTTCATTTTTTTATCAGGAAGTAGGTAGGTACGTAGTACAAAATGGGGTAAAAAATTATGAATAGTTTATACTATTCATTTTATTATGCTCTTATGATCACACCTATAAAATAACACACATTAGACATTATAGGCGTCTGCAAAAGTTTTAAAGCAGTTAAAGCTCACACTTAGTTTTTCCATCATGCCTTTAAGTGTAATGTTATACTGAAGTAGAGATATTTTTTTCGACCGATCTTTATATAAGCTGCTACCCAGCGCAAAACTAAAGGACATGATCCTGACACAACTAAAATGGCCGGCCATCTTGAGTTTGCGTTCCCGCAGCAGCGGCAATTCTGTGCGTTTGACAAGTCCCCGCCCACCAGCTGTAAATCTCCCATCGCCACATTGTTGTGTGTGCTTACGTGGCTTGTCAAATAACGCGCCCCGGGGGCCACGTCAGCTTGCCCAACTGAAGCCACATATTCAGAGACAAGATTGAGTCATTGTCTTTCAAGTATTTTTTGGTGCGAAAAATTAAAATTTGTTTACCAATATTTTGCTGTTTTCTTGGTGTTTTCTTTTGTATGCAAATATTCTTTAAAAATACTAACTACAAGCTCAGTGCATTTGTTATTCTTCTTCAACTCTTCATTATATTACTATTTTTGTTAATGTAATGTAGTAACTTTGCAAGTATACGTTGAATCGTCGAAAAAGTCAAAACAGTGGTTGTGATTTGTTACTGGTTACTCTGCAAGTAAAATCAGTAAAAGTATCATAGCATAGTGTTCATTGATATCAGTCAAAAGATACCTCCCTACGCATAATGTCTTAAATCCTAAAAATGACACAATGACCTAAACGCATAATAACCTAAACGCATAATGACCTAAACGCATATACTACCTATAGCTGGCCTTGAATGTCAAAGATATTGGACATCCAAAACCAAACCTCTATGTATTTTATCCGTCCGGAAAATTCACTGAAAGGCACACATGGCATGATGGTACGCCAGTTGATGGATGCGTTCACAATCTACTCCGTGATTCTCCGTGATTACAGCGTGATCATCGTTATCAATGGACGCGTAGTTTTTTCATCGAGAACGGGTTGATCGATGAGCGTGCTTGTGACAGTTTACGTAATACGCATCTTTGCTGGGCGTACATACGAGCCGCATGTTATCATGCATATTTTGGGACTGTATATACGGGCTGCTGTTAGAATGTGTAACCATACATAACATTCCTACAACTAATCAAAATTCGAAAACATTTTAGTAGGACAGTTCTTAGGTAGGTACGTTATATTTACTATTAATATGTTCCTAATACTAAGATCAACTTTATACAACTAACAATGTCTCAAACTTATCTTATGCCCGTATTGATAAACCGCTCTCAACTCTGAGATCGATCTTAAGTGCGGATGCTGTTAGTATTGACTGACATTTGTCAAAATCGCATTAGAGATCGATCTCAGAGTTGAGTACAATTTATAAATACAGATCTTAGCATACTTAGCAGCTGCTATTGGTAGTGCAAAATAATTCAATTCGCTAAACATAAATTGTTTCAGCAAAGCTAATAACCCAGTTAGATGAAAGCCATTGGAGCCGACGTAGGGAATCTCTAGGAATTCCTTAGAATTCTGTGCGGGAATTCAGGTGTTTAATTAGACCTATAAATCAAGTAGCACGTACAGGTTACCCAATACCCACTGCGGGTGTAATACCTACCTAGTTCTGTGACGTGTTACGTGAAACCTATGAAACCTAGGTACGCCTGTTCTGCTATTGTGTATCCAGCAGTAAGGTTACGTACCTATTCTTGATCGTATAATTCTAAGTTGAGCCAAATTAATACATTGCTAAATAATTAATATCTTATTACATCAATAAAAAAAGAAACTGATCAGGTGAGAAATACCTATTACAGGTAATCAAAAATCGTAGGTCCAAAAAATACCAGTTTGTGGTCGAGTGATATTGAAAGGATGAGACGAAGATCGTTTTTTATATGGACAAGAACCCAAACTTATAATAATTATTGTCGTCTGCGTACCTCTGCAAACATGACGACTTAAACGAGACCTATTTTCGTATTTTTTAAATGTGGTCTAAAAATAAAATGTGGTAGCAAGCATGACCGTAGCAAGTGGAAGGATACAGTCAGTCACTGCCTACCCCTTAGGAAAAGAGTCGTGACTTCGTGTATCCTTCCTGTTATCCTTGAGAAAACAGATGGCGGCAATTTACTTGTCACTTTTTATCTATCATCGAAAACATAAAAAATGCTGTTATGTACGCCGATGTACAGCCGGTTGTAAATAGCACATACATATTATGCTCTGAGGGTTGCTCAAAACAGAATTCTTTTTGTCTCTCGCAATGTTGTTACCTGAAATAATATCACTATTGCGACGATAATATCATTAACTATAGGCGCTATTTCGATTATCCTTTGATCTTGGTTCCCCGCTCGCTCCCATTGAGCGAGACCGCGCGGCGCGAGTGGCGCGAGTCCCGTCTCAACTCGTTGCATGCTCAGATACTAAACATTGGAGGCCACTTTTGAGACATGACGTCATGAAAAACTCGTCTAAGGTACGTTTGACTTAAGCTCGAGCACGAATACAGTTTAAACAACTAAAAATTTGACAGCTGTCACATCGATAAGCTCATATTTTCTTTTGTTGACATTGTCTTCTAGTATGTATCTGAAAGCTCAACGATCGTGATTGTTAAAGGCCCGTCTAAGGCCTAACTTTATAAAGCACAAAAAACAAAAATATCTATTTTAATCAATGTTTATTTGTATCTCTAGGTACGTATGCACAGAGTTATTTTTTTTTTGTGTTTGTGTACTTACTTACCTATTTTAGTTGATTTTGATTACACTGCGATTGCTTTACTATGTTTATTCATAGAGTTCTATCCGAAATATTAATTTACTCTAAGCCTGTCAGTAATCGAATTAAGGAAAAGGCCTATAGGAGACTTTGTCGAGCGATGGAGCGGACCACAGCGCGCTTAGAGACGATCGATCACACGACTCATGTGAACACGAGATGCTCTTGACACTGGCACAATATCTTCAAAAGCCCCTGCCTAATCACTCGCAAAACACAGCTCAGTAATCAAACCCCGAAATCTCGATACCACTTAGAAGTTCATATTGGGAACGAATTGATACAATAACAGTTTATTTCCGCCTAATGAACACGTTTCAGCTACTTATAGCTCGGGGACTGTCGACATGTGTTTGTTTCGTGTTCTTGTTTCGCCGCTGCCCAACAAGCCGCATAAATTACCGCCTTCCTGCGACTCGGTGAGCGTTTTCTTTATTTTTTTACTTTAATACCGACCGGCTTAATTTATGGCAGCAAAATGTAAAACTAAACGGGATTGTTCGCGAGCTATTTCACTATTACACGAGCACGAATGTCATCATCGCGGGATTTGAATAAGCCCGTAATCCGTATTAGTAGTTAAAGCTCAAGGGCTATGTCATCATAATAAAATGCAAATTGACACGGATTTAATCCGGACTTATGCCGCTGAGCCCAATAACTGATAATAATCCGGACGCGGCGAGGTCTGGAACCGGCCCGGTGGACCTTAGTCCCGGTCACTTCCAATAGACACCCAGATATACCCAGACTGGACCGAACCGCCGGAAGGGTTTGTGATCATACAACTTCTTGTAGATTTTACTCTAGTGGATTAATAATCTTATCAAACCTATCATGATAAATTGTTTTAAATTTAATGTCACTTTATCTTGTTTCAAAAGCATTCGCCCATAAAATTACGTTTTATACGGTTTCACAAAAGAGCGAGCCCCATTTGACCCTAACAAATTGACGTCCTAATTTTATTTCAGGAATTAGACGTTGCCTCCCAAAATAATACCTACATTTAAATTATTTGCTCGCTGGGATAGTATTGTAAGTTTGTAGTTTGCGTTCAAGCATTGTTTACGCAGCGGGGGGTAAGGGGGGCAGGGGAATGTTTTGGGCCACGGGGCCATTCCAAACATTTACGATACGACCCACTGTCGTTAGAAGGGCTAAAATAATGAAATGTAAATTAATACGTCATCTTGAATGGCGGATTATGTTCTTTAATCCTATTAGCCCGACTTGTTGTTCTTGATAGGGTTTGATTACAATATCTCGAGCGATAAACGTAGCGTTTAGCTAAATTGAAACGGTTGGATTGGTTCAGATCAGGTTATGATACAAATACTCGTGGATACAGATTATCTTCAGCATTACTTATTGTATCCATTAGGCATTGGTGCTAGGGCTATTCTTATTTTAAGTTTGTAAGTTCTATATAGCTTAGTAAGATTCCCATTTAGCCGTAGAAATTCCATGTTGTTTAAAATTTGACACCTTTTATTTCATATTCAAAAACGACGCAAAGATTTGTTCCTAGTCAGATATTAAATAGGGAATGGTCAGCCTGTAGTAAATGCAACATCTTGCACTTTGCTCGCCAATCTGCCTACCAAGCGTGGTGAATATGGCAATACCCCCGATTGGCGATTCGGAGTGGCCGATGTTCAGCAGTGGACTGTTGTGGCTGTTATGGTAATTCAAATACATAGGAAATCTAAAAGGCATCGCAACAATAAAACGGTTGCATGAACTTTAACTTAGAAAAGGCAGGGATGAAAGTATTCCTACCTATTTTCGCTCTGCTCGGACATGTTTGACCTACTAATTAAACTTTTTTAATCTGTCCGTCGGCAAGGTGTCGACGGATGGGGCCACCGCTCATCGCGATAGCTCTTTCTCAATTTAAGGATCTGTGCGGAGCCTCTGATAAGCCCCAGATTTAGCGCAGAGCGAATTTGTACGGGTAATTTACTTTCGGAGTTGTGAAGACAATAAACATTGGTGAGAGCTTTACTTTTGAGTAGCTTTATTTTGTTTCGTAATGAAGACTTATTTTACAAAACGTAGGTGGATTTGTTTTACAACTTACGTATTTGTTTTCTAGAACGCATAGTTTGGAATGAATGTACGTGGATTTGAGGGCTTCCTTCTATTTAATGCCAAATATTCAATTTTATGCCTAGTAAGTCTATGTGTGTATGATGATGATTTGCAGTCCTAGCCAAAGAGATGACGTGTAATTTTTCTTACAAAGGAGCACGATTTCTTAGTAAAGTTAGTGTTCTGACCAGACAGCCAATCCAATATCTACGAACAGTCTTAATAGATACTTGTGATTGTGAATGACCGTATAAATAGGCTCGACGGTATTGTTATTATACCCAGCAGGCTTGGCTTGGCACAAAACTACTTTGAAAATTATTTAAACGTATTCTTATTATCTCCCGCCTGTTCAGCATGCATGGCTATATAAAGGCTTCCAAAATAGGTTCGTACATTTTGCACCGAGCCTCGAATGTCCACGTATTATGCATGCAGCCAGCCTTCTCGGAGTTCGTTAAATGTGGCTCAGCTCTCGTATACGTCTTGTCAGCATTGCCAAGAATAAGCACGTTCAAAATTATATTTGTTTTAAGTTTCGACCAAAGAAAAAGAAATGGTGTGTAACTAGATAATAATCGTCCATCTAGTTAACCTGTTTTTTTAAATTTAAATAGCTTTTTTTTCGACAGCTCACTCGTAGCATTTTTTTCAAAAGTAAATATGATAATACAATAATAGGTACAAAGTTCTATTACCTAATTTTTGACAAGATTTCGAATTCTTTTTTGTAACAAGCTACTCTGAGCGGTATCGGTTGTGCATAGATAGGTCAGTCAGTTAGTCACTTTTTACAAAATAAAGCTAATAAGTAGTTGAAATTATTGTGACTTTACTGAAATTATTAACCATAGTACCTATTCGCTTTGTGCTGTGTAACATGTGACAGGAATTAGAGTTAGTATCAACTTTAGCCCGCGTTCACCGCATTTTGCCAGCTTTCCTCTGACATAGGCTGTCTGCTGAAGCCTCTGCGGTTTCACAAAATACCAGTATATTTGCCTGTAATAAATTACTGTATCTACGCGGCATTGCGTTGTGCTGCTGATGGCATTAGGCTACATACTGGCTACATGTGTCAGGTTTTCGCTAAGTGCATTTACATACTGTAGTTTTAGCTGCAATGTTCCGCTTTTTTTGGGACATCATTTGGACTTCTGAAATCTCTATTCAAACAGGACATGCATGACGTGAAATCGTTAATCATTTCTTGCAAAATGCTCGCTGGCCATTGTGCAAAAAAGCGACAAAGCATAGGTGGGGGAGATAAGAGAAGATTTCTGTAGGGGTTCTATGCAAAGATTTGGGGGATGCAGTGACTACTGAGAAAGCTGAGATACGATTATAAGGCATTGAGAAAACTGTCGTCATTTTTCTTTAAATATTTGTCATACGTAACGTAGCGATCACGAACGTTTTTTGCATAAAGGTGATGTGTGTGTGTATGACGTCATTTTGACAAAATGTTATTGACTGTCATAATTATAATTACGCGTATTTATATTTACTGTGAAAATATTTTTTTGGCTCATTTCATTGAAATTGTTTAATAACTTACTTAATTTTTTTATCGGTTTCAGTCGAATGTAATGTTTATTTCAGCACACATACACGCACATATCCTCTATTGCGGGCAAACACAACACTGTTAACTGAAGTAATAATGCATGCTATCGCCAGCCACGACTGACCAATTATATTGTAGGCGGTTTTTAGTACGCACGGTTTCAACCTGTCCCTTAAAACTGTGATACTCGTGAAACCCGTGAGTCTCGTAGCCTCCTCTTTTCCGGAGAAAAGGGATAGGATTCTAGGCTATTCTAAGACTATTACACGGCACAAAATTTATTATTTAATTACTTCTAGTCGCGATTTAAATTAACAAGTTTGCTCAATCAAATTATTTTAAATTTGAAGTTCACTATCTTGTAAGTTATTAGCACTTACGATTAGTTCTACCGTACAGCCGTTTACGTAAAACGTCAATCAAAAACGGCGCGATGAATGAGATATAGTAGGTGCACCCGTCTTTGGGTTTCAATCGGTTAAGAACTGCGGTTCTTATCGATGTCCCATTAATTCCTACACCTTCATCCAATGCCATAGGCCTTTCTCACACTTAACGCACAACGGAGCGCTAAAATAGCGTATCCGTTACACAGCGGTCTGTCAGATCCACACTAGAATAGAAACGTCAATCCCCATACTAAAATCGCTCTCGACGCAAGTTCCAACGTACAGCCGCTGTTGAAGCAGCGCCATGCGTTGGACCAGTATCAACAGCGGTTTCAGTATAGGGATTGACGTTTTTCGTATTGATCTGACGTTTCACACGAATTTTTCGTATGATCTACTGCGTTACGTATGCGTTATTATAGCTCTGCGTCGCACGTTAAGTGTGAAAAGGCTATTAACTACTTACTTATAACAAACCTACCGACATCAACACAACCTTTTTGCGCTTCGAATAATAATGCTAACAATGGAATTTAATTTTGAATAAGTTGGATTTCTCTCTTCGTTTATCTCGTCTCGTCTAGCCTTACTCGTGTCAGGAGACCTAGTTAAATTCAGACAGACTGATGAATCGAAGGCTATAAACATCTAAAAGTGTCAGTGTATAAGCGGCAGCAGTCTTTATTGCAGAGGTTACTGATTTTCCATAGTCAGTATAGTACGATTCCTTTTCAAACAGCCGGCACTTGCCTTTATTCCCAAGTCTCCTTTTGTATATTTTTGAAGACCATGATTCTGTGACAGCGTATAGTGAACATGTCAAAGTATGGACAACTGTCATACTGATTTGACAACATAATAAATAGAATTTTATTTAAAAAGACTTACTATACTGAATATTTATTTCTTTAACAATTTATTCACAAGAAGTACTGGTATTATACACAACCAGCAAGGTAAAAGCAGTGCATGTATATTAAAAGATTGTGTCATGTTTTAATTAACCGCGTCTACCTTGCTGTTTGTGTATGAATTCACACTGCCTCTAGATTGAGAGTCCAAAGCTTATACAATATGGGTCGCGGAGAAATAAATAACAAACCAACAATTTCAATTAAATAAGTTACTGTTCTGATTTTAGGTCAGCAATTAATATAAGCCCGGGCGGGGTTAGTTGCGGGCGAGCTGCACTGGGAATCTATTAATTTGGCTATAAAGCGGTGTAGAACCGTTACGGGCTAGTCGCCAATTATTTCGCCCCTCGGTAATTAAATTCTATGATAGAGCTTCTCAAAGTGTAATTTTTGGGTCCCACGGAAGGTGGGTCTGGAAATGCAGACTGATAAAGCGAATTTTAAATTAACAGATTTTTCCGATTATTGACCCTGTTTTTTAGACTTTGTAGTAAAGCGGTGTAGGCTAGTTAATAGAAAATAGGAAAATACACAAAACTGGCTCGTACTTCACATTTCTCGAAATTAGTAACATGCGTTAGCAGTAGAGCCACAACAGTCCACTTCTGGGCACGAGTCTCACCTTATACAAAATAAGGTGAGACTCGTGCCATTCTCAACAAACTCCTCCCTGGATAACTTATTCTTAATTTATAGATGGATGATTGTAGTCGCATTTAGATCATCCACGCGTACAGTTGGGGTGATGCCATTCTAAGCCGGTACCGGTCAGTATCAAAATTCGAAATACAAACATTCGGCCTAGGTTGGCCTAAATCCAAAACCGTAGTAATTATCTGCCAAATTAATGAAAAGGGTTCATGAGGCATTACTTTATTTTCCTCCTGTGAATAATGGGCCATTGAAAATTTTTTATTATTATTTGTGGTGTAAAACAACTTTGGGAACCACAGTCCCGTGATAAGACGGACACCGTTTACGATACGCAAATTACAGCTTAATTTCGCGTAACGACAGATTATTTTTAACGACCCGAATCACATTACTTTATTTATTTATAAGAAATGCTTTTACGGCCTCTTTTTAAGATTAATAGAAGCATCTTCTATGATTGCATTGAAAATTAAATGCTTATGTAGATAGTTCTTGATTTATATGTATGTTAATGGACTTGAAAAACAAACTACAAGTGTTCGGTATAATAAGATAACAGGTTTAGATCTAAAATAATTTATTTTCTGTGTCCTTTTATAAAACAATCGCTTACTCTATCTTACTTCATACATTTTTACAATAAACATATAATAGCAATCTTTCTACCAAATTTCATAAATTATTTACAATATTATAACTTTAACATTTGAAAAGGAATTTTCCAACAACCTACTATTTGCATTATTTATCTTGTATTGTATAAAACATAGTAAAAACTGCAAGACATAATTATGAGATCTTAGTGGGTACCTTGTACCTTGGTAAGACCCTTTATCGTAAATTAAAACCGTAATAACATTTTAATTTCGTGACATATTTTAGAGCCTACAAAAGAAATCGTTTTCTGGCCATTCTACAGCTTAATGCAGATAAAATAGTTTAATCTCCTACCATTAACTCTTAAACCTCTTCTTATGTGCGTAACTACAACTCGGCAAATAATTTTATAGTAATACTGGCGACCTTAATCTCAGTGGAATATTATTGCTTTATTTCACAATTTTCACTATAATATAAATTGCCTCGTAAACTCTACTCATCATTTACACATTTTACACAAAAATATTATAATAAAAGGTTTTATTACACAGTAAGCATGCTTCACAAGGCACTATTCTAGCGAGATATCTAATATTAAACTGAAACGAAACGATTCAAACAACGTCTATTAAATTCGGTTTCGAAGTCCGAAGTCGGGCCTAAAATTACATTTTATGGCAATGAATCAATAACACTAACTCTTTGAAACACAAATGGAAACTTGAAAACAATACTGAGACACGTGCATGTATACAGGATGCCTTAAGAATTATTAGAAAATCACCATAAATCAGACAGGATCTTGTCAAATACGCTGTGAAATTGGATTGTGCAAAATTGTATGTGGCATAGACAGCTAATAAAATAATTTCGTAACTACAGACTTTATTTTGGTTCTCCCAAACGAGTCATCCTGTACGATCTCCAAACCTTACAGTAGTAATTCAAACACAACCAACAAAACCCTACCAGAAAATCAATTAATTTATAACTCTAATGGATTGACTCTATGCGTCAACATATCTTCCCTGGCGCAAGCTTTACAAAGTTACCCTTACAGCTAAATTGGCGTTCATACCTATTGCTCATTAGTTTACCTATTTTTATATCGTGACTCTAATACAATACAAACATAATCACTTTTATCAATAATAAATGCTCAGTATAAGTCTGGTCTTAATTCGTGTTAACAAAATGTCTTAATTAAAAGTTGTCTTCATGTTCACGGTGACGATTCCTCTTCTAGTCGTGTGGGACTTCGAGTCGACGAGCGACCCAAATAATAATGATCATTGGGATAATAACCCAATCCAACGAGAACTGATATCACAGCATTTCGTAGCGGCGGCGCTACACTCCACTCACCATGTCGTTCGAGAAATATTTACAATTCCAATGCAGAGGCGAAAAACACATTTATTTTGTACAATTACGAATTATTGCGCTGAAATAATTCCGATAACAGTTTCCAGCTTATTATATTCAGTCGCTTTCATCAACAACAGTTAAATTAATCGATCAACGTGGCCTCGTTACCAAAGATATTTCAATGTTTGCACACAGTAGATAGAAAGAGATCAGTAAGAAGATGAGACTGAGCGGAGTAAAATATTTGGCTACGCCAAAGCAAAAAACACGCGCTACGGCGTAGCAATCGCAGCGTCTACACCAGTTATACGAGCTGTAGGTCTTTTTTCAGCGAATGAAGTTTTTTATACGTGTACTCTTTTTATAACTACTGTGGCATCATTATTCCGATGTTTGGTAGTTGGGAGGTAATGAACAATGCTAGGGAAGTTGAGCAGAAGTCAGTGATCCATCACGGGCAGTCTGCGGAACGACTGGCTCCGGGAAACGACCAACAAATCTATTTTAACAGATCATCCCCTTACTACATTATCATTCCCCTTTCGACAGCTGAACCCCTACTACGGAGCGCAATATTTGTGAATTCCTGTTTTTATACTTTCTCGAACGTCGAAAATGCCCTACGAATATTTAAGGAATTTCGGATTGCTTGAGCGTTGAAAATAGGTCTGCAAATAGTTAAGGAGCTTCAGATCGTTTGAATAAGTATTATCATTATGACATCAAAGATTTTAGGTGTAAGTTGTCATATATCTTATACAGTGTAAAAGATTTATTATGTGGGTATCTGACTTGTATCAAATATTAAATTGTATTTTCTAAGTCGAGTAGCTGGTGCAAATTGTTTATTTTATTACTTTTATTAATTTTCCAATAAAAAAATACATGAAATCGTTCATACGACCCTTTAACTAAACGGTATGTTTGTAAAATTTTAAATAAATGGGTTTTTTACCCAAAATAACGTCTCTGATGAAGATTGTGAAAAATACTTTTTTGCAGCGGGGGTTTCTTATGAATCGTTCTTTCTACTCCATCTCTTATTCGAGATTGTGAGTTGAGAAGTCACCTCACAACCGTAGTAGGGGCCCCCGAAGCTGTCGGCGAAATATCTGCTAGTTTATGTTAGCGAGGTCGGTGTGTAATCGACCATTAATCACCGGGGCCCTATCACCGCAGCGACGCTACTATCTCGTTGCCCAAGTTCTGCTGGCTCGATGCGTTCAGGCTCTTCGAACATTGCTGCAACAAACACGATTTATGTACTGAACAAAACTTTACATGTAACAGAAATAAATGATAAGTAACTATTAATAGCTTTTTTTACAGAATGGGTTTGAGTTAAACATAAGCGTATTACGTCACTATAATATTACTTCAGAGAGGGAAGCAATAGAGAACCTTTTTTTTTTCTTTTTTTTTTAGTGTATGGCAATAGTCAACCCTAGTTTCAGGGGACATTTCTGCCAAAGTCCAGTGAGGAAATATAAGTTAGAGAACCTTACTAATTTTAATCGGGAAGATAGCATCAATTTTCTAAATTGATGGAATTTAGAAAATTGATGCAATCGTCGGGATCCAGATCATTTTCGTGGTTAGAATCAGGTACAGCTAAATCAATTAAAAATGTTCATTTTAAAAATAATTCCAAATATGACAATTAAGCTTGTGTAGGTTTCATTTCATATTTAGCGACGATCTCATAGTTCGTCATATAGCCAAAAACGAATCATTTGTCATATAAATTTGACATGTGGTCACGGTTTTGCTCTTCTCTATTTCAAGCTCAGCTTTGCTTGCCAGTTACTATTAAAAACAATTATAAAACAAATTCTTTTAAATTTAAAGAACGTGTAATTTTTATACCAATATCCAGGCAAACAAAACCCACATGAAAGAAATTCGTACATATCTCAAGAGAAAAGTAATAGAATACAATAATGCCTTAATTCAAGATAAACTCAGACGTCAACAACAATAAAGGCTTATTTTCTACGAGAAAACAATAAGACGTTATTGTTTTTCCGGTTGCCTGAGTGGGCATGTAAGGGAAACCATTTTGTATCCTTAGTAAGTAGTTAGCTATAAGGTACATGTACAATTGGAATGAAAAAATAACATATACCGACAAAATCGCGTACCTAAAGTTTTAGCCAGTGTAATAAATATCCTGGACAATTTAAACAGCGCCATATAGCCCGAAACTAAGCAAAGCGTGTACTAGGAGTATATGGGTATACAAGATAGCTGTAATACTTACTCAATTATCTACTTATTTCATTAAGTTTATTTGATAACACGTTTGGTACAAATTCAGAATTTATAAAAGTTTGAAAATACATAAAAGTAAGTTTTCTGACGCCCTCCAAAATAGACTAGTATGAAGGAATGAATAGTATAATAGAATGTGATGAATAATAGAATATACAATAGTATGTCGTCATACATTCCTATTATTATACAAAGTCCGTTTTAGATCGTTTTAAAAAGTAACTCATCTGACCTGCCAGTCCACAAACCTATTCCCGTCATACTTATTTTTCATGACAAGTAATTTTTGATCTTTACATACATACATAAATCACGCCTTTATCCCTTGCGGGGTAGGCAGAGCAATAACGATCGTAAAATTACGGTCGTTATAGCCACGTCCGACAAGTATTGAGGGCCCTTTCAGATGATTCGTGTACCACCGTAGTGACAGATTGTCAGCCTGTCGCCTAAAGTTGTAATACACATGGAACCCTCGAGTCCCTTAGTTGGCTCTTACAACACCCGCGGGAAGAAATGGGGTGATGCTATTCTAAGCCGGCATCACACGGCAGAGCCGGCAATCACACGGCAGCTTTTGATCTTTAACTACCACAAAAATAAAAACGTCACAATAAGAAACAGTAAATAATAACAACAATGAACGAATGCCGTGTGATGCCGGCTTAGAATAGCATCACCCCACATCCTTCCCGCGCGGGTGTCGTAAGAGGCGACTAAGGGACTCGAGAGTGTTGGTGTATTACAATTTTTAGGCGACAGGCTGACAACCTGTCACTATAGTGATACACGTTTTCTGAAATAACCTTAGAAAACAATCCTCTAAAAATATGTCAAACGTGGCGATAGTGGCCGTATTCTTACGGCCGTTAACGCTCTGCCTACCCCGCAAGGGATAAAGGCGTGTTATATGTATGTATGTACAATAAACGAATAATTAGTCCCCAACGAAACCTAAAACGTTTTATTAGTCTGCGATTATGAATAATTATGGCCTTAAATTTTTATATAGTAGAGCTGCTTAGTTGAAAATAAGTAAATTGGGGGTAATCAATGTTTATGTCGTGGAAACAAAAACACATGCCTAGTTATTACAAGCCTGACCATCAAGGGTAACACAATTAATTATCACAAGTAGGTACTTATACTTAGAAGTAAATGCGAGGTATTCAAAAGACATAATTAATTTAATATTTTAACAAGGTAACTAAAGGTAGGTACCTAAATATAGATTATGACTATGTCGTTGAATGTTAATTAATTATTAGTTTTATGAGTAACAACAAAAAAAAAAACAAGGTCATATATTTTAACGTGTATACCTACGTACTACCTACACCTACATGTACCGCAATACCTAATTACTTACCTATTTTTATACAATATAGGATGAAAAATTAATTGCACATATTTTAAGACGTGGACCAGTTCATGGTCATCATATGTCGCCTTATCTATACGGGGTGTAAAGGGCAGCGTCCCGAATACTGATAGGGTGAAAGCAGACCATGAAACTGAACAACTTTCCCTTAAGAAATATATCAGGAACCGGCAAAAAATTTTTAGTTTCCCATAGTAAATGCGGTCGGCTAATCGCGATTTAGTATGGGAGGTCGAAATTTTTTTGTCGTTTCCTGACATATGTTCCTTGGGAAAAGTTGTTCAGTTTCATGGTCTGCTTGCACCCTAAAAGTATTCGGGACGCTGTCTCTAACACCCTGTATTAATTGGGGTAAGTTGTTCAGATTTGTGAACAAGTTCAACCCTTATAATATTTGCAATGTTTTCTAACACCTGACCTATATAATATGGTGCAGTATTAGTGGCTATTCGGCTTACGAGAGTCTTGTTCTGATGATACAAGTACTAACTAGTAACTTACCATTTGCCTTGACTCCCATGCTTTCATTGCACTTTTGTATTTCTCAAACTCATGGCACCAGTCTGAGTACACTTGCTTGTACTCCTGCGATTTGTTGGGCTGCGTACACCTATAACAATACCAAATTGATTAGAAAATAAATCAAACTTGGAATTTTAAGTCGGTGTCCTTCTGAGAAAACTTAGATTGCAGATTTATACAACTGTTTTCCAATAAACTAAGCTAGCAACGGTTCTTCAATCAAGAAATGTAAGCATTTTGTGCTTGTTTGGTAAATGCAGAAATTCATCCGCGCAAGCATATTGCGACATCATCATCATTATGTTACAAAGAAGAAACAACAGAAAAAAATGATTTAGTAAAAACGTACCGATGAATGTCGATGTCCAAATTGTAGGACGCTATAAGGGTGGGGCCGAAGTAGCATTCATACCGCCCCCGGTCCGACTCTGTCACTGACAACAGGACAAGACCTCGCTCCGACGTTTCAAGGACCCGGTCCCAACTGTGAAAACATCCCACTGAGGTTACAAGAGAGCAAACATAATAGGCACCCAGATCAAACTAAGAGCCTTCAAATTTCAAGACGTTCTAGACGAAACGGAACTTACTTGAAGTTAATTTTATATCGTCCTTTCTCTCTTGAATGGTGATACCATGTTACTTGCTGATCTTTGAGAGCTTCAGGTGTTTTCCCAAAGGCAGCCAAATGAACACTTTGGCCATAACTGGCTCTAACAGTTCTTTGAGGGGCACTAGCCTCGCATATGGAAGGCGTTGAGTTTGTAGCATCGTGTAATAGTCCTGGCGTATACGGACGACACGCTCCTACTTCTTTATCCCAACCACAGTAAGGATCAAGGACGCAACGCACGCAGCTGTCATACCTGTGAAATAAAACCCATATAAAACCCAACGTTTACAAAATTATATACTTTCACAATCATCATATCGTATGGCAATCCCTGCCCGGATCATACGTCTACATTCATAGTGATGAATAGCTTACCTATGCGTGCATGCTCTGAGCGGCAACTGACGTAATCTGTAGTCAGTTGCTAAATATAAGGAATGCACCCTTTTGGACAGAGCTAGAGCTCGAACTGGCTCGTCCCCTGATGCTCTCCAAACATCAGCGACTCGGGAACCGCCTCCAGCCCATTGGACTATTTTGTACACTTCACCTGTGCCTGTGAACAAATCGAAATAGTAAATATAAAGTTCTAGCAATACAATGTCTTCTTCCTTGATCTCGGGTAGTTCCCACAAATGTATCAGCATATACCTTTTAAGCTGCATTTGCCGGCTCATATAGTAAACGTCTGACCGATGTTGCCTGATGCATTTGCGGATAATGTTTATGGGAGAAATACAAGCTTGGAAACTTCGGAAACTTACTAGTGCCGGCGTAGAACACTGTGTAGGTAATGTCATCTCCCAACATGTCCACAAACTGTCTGTCTACGACCAGTGTGGTGAGCACCAAGTCTCTTTTGTAGAAAGCTGGAGTGTCCCCTTCGTGCCGCACCGCCGAATCCATGAGTGGGTGGGATCTGGAGGGCAAAGAAATCATTTTTGAAATAAATTAAAGAAATAGACTCCCCACTAAATTAATTTACGTCGCCCCAATTTTAATAGATATTGCTATTGCTCTCCAGGAAAAGCCATTTTAGCAGCAAAATTGTGGTTGGGGTGAGATTCAGTCTCAAGCAGAGAAAACGGACCCCTCTCTTTATAAATGGAGCCAGACAACATCTCTGTTGCCTGGCGCCATCTGGCGTTAAGTTACTGCACCGCCGCCATCGTATCGTTTGTTTGTCACAAACTTGTTTTTCGAATTCATCCAAGCCTTGGGTATTGCTAGGATAAATAGATAGAATTCAAGAAACTTGGTGAAAAAACAATAAAATACGAAAAACACATTTTGGTCACAAGATTGGAACCTTGACTCTTACGTTCTCGAGCCTTACCGCTAAACCACTGCGCCACCGAGCTCTTGCAAAGAGTGGCGAAAATTCCCTTCTACTTCATATTGTGCATGACGTCACAGTAATCTTTCTTGATGTGTCGAACTCTTAGTAATTATATGAGGGTAGGCAAAATTTATAAAATGTTAAACTTAATGTCTGGTGTGACCAATCACCACTCACTGCTCGTGTTGTGATGTTTCCTACATGTTGCCATAGATGTCGTCACTGGGGGGGGTCCGTTTTCTCTGCATGCGACCGTACCTATTAAGGATTTCGCACCGCGCCATCAATTAAGACACGCGAGTGTGACCCAATTAGAGAACACACGATCCGTGCTACTAATGCGAGCTCCAACCTTGTACAGATTAGTCGCAGGGGAGCACAAGATGAAACGGTCTCATTTCCCTAATAATTGTCTATACTTTCGACAGATTTCAGATTGGATGAGTAATTCAAAGCGCTATTTGTTGCAGACTAAATTGTGTATGGAAACCGCAAGTCTTCATGAACGTACGCTTTGGAACGGAAAATTGGTAAGTCAAGACGTGCGGTTACCCGCCGACTGGAACAACCGAGACGCGGTATGCTGTATCGGGGGGTATACGGAAATTGAATGCAGGAGTCGAGGGAAGTGTCAACTTCACATAACAGAAATGCCGCGAGAAGCACTAGAGTCTTTAGTGATGCACCCAGAATAGTGGCTATTAAAGTATCTTCTTTAAACTATCTTCAACCTAGAAACGGCAGGTTTCTGGGTTAGTGCTGGGTTCCAATACCCACCTAATTGATCATTGTTATCAAACGCCAGACTCCTTTTTACAGAACCGCGAACTATATCTAAGGCACAACACACAGGGCATTGATAAAAAATAGTAAGTGCCGTGTGCCATGGGCAATAGCATCACTCTATTTCTTCTGGAAGGTGTCATCTGGAGAATAGGAGATGCATTCAGGCAATAGACAGCAGCGTTTCCTGCAAATGCAGCACCTTACACTTACACTGCGCTCGGCAATCCGCCTGCCGAGCGTGGTAGGGGGAGGCCCATGTCCAGAACTGAACTGTTGCAGCTGTTAAAGTAAGTACGTATTAAAAGATGACCAGGATTCGTTACCTGATAAAGTTGAGCACGTTGTCTGGCAAATCCTCAGTATTGTTGACACAAATGCCAGGTCGGGGACTTGGTACCTTCGCGCGTAGCACTGGCAGCCATGCTGAGCTAGATGAAGCCTGTTTAACATAAATTATCTATTAGTCGGCATTCTGATGCAGTCATTTTTGGTAGATAGACTGACTTAAGGGAGATATTAAATGTATGAGCATGCAGAAAAATGTTCCTATGGGAAAACGTGTGCCTGCAGTTGAAACTATTGACGGGCCACTAATATTAAACAAAGGTTAAGTATGTACCTGCTTTTTAAACAGTCCAGCAAAAGCTTTTTGGATGTCATCCATGGTGTATGTGCCTACCTAGGTGGCCTAGCCGATAAACCCGTGGTTAGCGCCCGTAGAACTGACTCGTTGAATAAAATCTAACTACCTGTTCTTTGAACCGTCCAGCGAATGCTTCCTGGATGTCTTCCATAGTGTAGGTGCAGATGGCAGAGCCGACGAGCCCGTCACTAGCGCCCGTCGTGAACGCCGCGTAGAACCGGCTCGGGTCGCCCGGCATTTGGTACACGCTCTCTACAACAAGCATGGTAATTCAATTAAAACACAAATCCTCAAGTACCTACGGTGATATGAAAAGCAAATTATGAGTAAAAAAAAAGTTTTAATAAACTCGATGCCAAACATGCTGTCGAGACGCACCTAACGAAATCTCGTATGACATATTATTTTGTATATTCAATAACTTCATAAAACCTTTCCAGTTTTAACAGCAGCGGGGCCCATTTTTTATTTGTCCTAGGGCCCTAAGTTAACCAGCTACGCTACTGGATAGAACATTCAATCAATACAGGCTGACCGATTAATCCAATATTACTCGTACAGACTGTCCACTTTCAAAAAGATACCTTCCTCAACAAGACTATTAAATTAAGCGTTCTTCTAAGACGATTACTAAATAACACAAATTTAACAATAACAACAAAAATATCACTCACGTATTTCATCAAAGTAGAAAGGAAATTCCCCCGGTATACTACAATTAAGTCTGGCTTTCAAATACGTCGCCCAATTTTGGTTGAGAATGTGTTTGCCCCCGTTGTCTTGTTTGCAGACTCTGGCAACCCTGGAGTACACCGCCTTGCCACAGTTCATGAACTCCACCGCCGTCTCGCGGAAGAAGAATAGCACGTATTCTCCAGCGTCGAATGAGCCGACAAAGTTGGTTTCTAGAACAAGGATTTACGTTTAATAACTGCGCCGCAGCGAAAATTACGTTTAATTCCCAAGTTTAATATTACTTACTGTCTAGCCATTTCGAGTCGTATTTCAATGTTCTTTTGAAGTTGAACTTTTTCTGGCCAGTTCGTAGATCGAAGAGGTCGTTTCGGAATATGACCGGGTCGGCTTTAGTGAATTCTGCGTTCGTCCCGGCGTATAGCGCTGGGAGGCCTCCGGGGTTGCCAGTGTTGATCCACACGGCCGTGCTGTTGTCTGCCGGGTCGTAGGGACACTTGGCAACCCCAAGCCCGACGCCCGGCACGTACTCGTGACGAGGGAGATGTGTGAGGTTTAGCTGCCGGAGGAAACAATCAACGTAATGGCTTAGCTTTGCTAACGTAATTATGATTACTTGGAATCTTGGTTTCCCAAGAGGATGTCTTATTAAGGCTGTTATTTTACTTTTACTAGATTGTTATCTTTTTATGTGGGTATGCTTGATATAAGAGTAGTGTTGTAATAGTGAAATCCTTTTCTAAGAATATAACAATGACCAGGGATTATCAGTGTTGTTTTCCAGTTTAGCCTACCTTTTAGGAGAAAGTTGTATGTCAAGATGAAGGTATTACGCATCCAATTTTCCGTTATACAGGGTGTTAGGGACAGCGTCCCAAATACTGATAGGGTGCAAGCAGACCATGAAACTGAACAACTTTCCCCTAGAAACATATGTCAGGACGCGACAAAAAAATTTTGACCTCCCATACAAAATTGCGATCAGCTGACTGCATTTACTATGGGAAACCAAACATTTTTTGACGTTTCCTGACGCTGTCCCTTACACATCGTATAATCATCTAGATATAAGATAGGGAATAAAATATAAGTGCTACTAACATAGACCACATAGTCCTTGGGGCTGTGCGCGTTGGTACCACACACGTACAACCGCTCGCCGTCACCCAGGGGTTGCAGTACCCGGATGTGGTTCCTGCATTCAAAGGGCTCCGACTTTCCTTTACTGACGCAGCGGGCTACGTTGCTGGCTTCCAGTAGAAGGGCATCCCTCTAAAAAACAAACGACTTTTTAAGACTAAATACTTTACGTAAAAAATTGTGCAATGTTACTACTATTAGATAATGTGAAAGGCTGAAGAAGGCCGAAACTAAAAGTAATACTAGCATAATATAAATGAAATATTCTGCCTATACAGGATGTAAGAGGCGGTGTAACGAAAACTTCGCAGCTGCGTGCTCGGACCATGAAACTGAAGAACTGTTTCTATGGGGGCTATGTCGGGAAACAAAAAAATTTTTGAGAGGTCCCATACAAAGTGACTCAGCTGATCTGGAATTTTGTATGGCCTTTTTTTTTACATTTCCCAACATAGAAAAAGTTGTTCAATTTCATGGTCTGATCACGCCTGCAAAGTTTTCGGTACATCGTCTCCTACACCCTGTATATCAAATTATCCCTAAAACATCTATGAGCTAAATCCGTAGCTCAACTACCTACTACTATTTCAGTTTCAAAATAGACAAGATAAATTAGGTTATCTCCGGAAACTTAAGTTTTAATGTCTCTCACTAATTATTAAAGTCCGGCAATCATTTGGGTCAGGAGCACAGACGACGCATAAATCTCTTTACTTTTATAGATTTTATTTTCTTGACTTATTTATGCTTGCTCAATTTATTAAAGATAATACGAGATATCGCTAACGAACCTTAAACGTTATCCGAAGCTTAATTTTATTTACTAAGATTAGAAACTGAGATACGGCGGCGTATTATCGTTTCAATTAATTTGAAAAGATATTGTGCACTTCAGACCCTCCTGCTTCCTGAGATAATGCTTAAGTAAACATTTTCTAATTTTCCTTTTTGTGGATAGCGAGCTGAGTGCAGACGTAATTACAAGGGCTTTTCTGAAAGGGTGATGGTACTCAGGTGGGAAACGTACGAGCCGAGTAAAAGTAAGTTGCACTTTTAAAGCCGTCGAAATGGCTGAAAGTTGCCCCTTTCAAATTCAAGTAGTGTAAATATTATAGAGGGACACATGATCATAGGAACTACTAAAGTGCTCCTTTAAGAGGTCTCTAGAGGTTGGAACGAGTACACAGGAAAGATCCGCTGTACTCGATCCAGAAAAGGATCCTGCTTACCTCGCAATGTGACTGACTTATATCCGACATGTTTAGTTTGAATACTCGATCCCTGTAACAAAAATATTTCCGTTTAGCTTTGTAAAGGCCAGTACACGAAAAAAAAAGAGAGAGGAGAGTACATAATTTTATTATGTTGGGTGAGTAGAGAAATCTGTATGTGCGACGTATTACTCACATATTTTTTTTTACTCTTTGGTTTAAAAATTTCCTACTATCATTCTTGTAAAATAGGGAAGATTGCAGAGGTCAGATGGCAGTTTGCTCTATATTAAAACTTGGTTCCACGTCAAATCCCCTAGATTAGGTAGCCGACCCTGACAGAGAACAGGATAAGGCAAGGAAAATGGTGATTCTTGTAAAGTAAATATTGAATCATTTTCATATAATATTTCTACATTTTTTTTCCTGTACAAACATTAATTTCTATAGGAGAGATAGCGAAACCAAAACTAGGAATTCAAATAAATACAATTCGTTCAGCTCAACAGAGCTGTGGAATAGAAGAATAAAGACTTGGACGAACAACTAATCTGTTATTTAAATTATTTACTTAATTTATTCGTGCAAAAAGGACAACAGTAGCCGGCAACATGTGTGCTAAACAAGGCAGAATAGTGTTTTATTGTTCTTTTTGCGGTTCGCTCGACCGAGGCGGAATAAAATAAGAAGAGTGTAGTGTGCCACACTACACTCTTTATTCCCACTGGTCTTTCTTTTAGCACGATCTAGGTTTAAAAAGAAATGATCTTACAGTGCAGAAGATAGAGAACCTCACTATAGTTCTTAATTTTTTTATTCCTAATTATTTATGTTTTATAGCATCAATGAATATTTAAATTTCAAATTTTAATTATATTGTGACTTATTATTGTAATCTGGAAATTATGTAATTTTGACTGACATGTGATTAATATTTCATTGTTTTATTTTTTTGACATTTGTTTTGTATTTTAATATTGTAAATTTGCATGTTACGATTTACGTGACTGGAAATGTTGAACATTATTATTAATCTTAAGCCTAATACCTGCTATATTGTACCATTTTCTTTGCAAATAAATATCTGAATCTGAATCTGGGATGTGACAGCTACCGCGAAAAATCTTTGATGTCATATACAAACAATAATAAAATATGACTAGGTTCCGTATTTTGTCTAACATAAAAGTTTGAAGTGTCTTGATTATGCTGGATACGAGCTCTTTTCAGTTTAAGCATAAGCGCTCGTTTCTTCATTAAAAGTTGTTTAATTTCAGGAGCATTAAAGAGACCAAAATTCATTGTGTTACTTTATTTAACTAGACAAGCTGTAGGCAGAACCTCTTGGTAGGACCTGACCTACTACGTAGCTAATTAATATAGAGTACTAAATTAAGTCAAGCAGAGTCCTCTCTGAGCCAACTTGGGAATTAGACAAGTGACGGTAATAAAAATGGTAATTAGTACTAATTTTATTAGCTTACTTTCTTTTATGACGTACTCTAAAAGGTTTTCGTAATAAAAGATCGAATAGGAAGTGGAGTGGAGCTCAGGTGCCTACTTCCAACTTGGTAAGAAGCTTTTATATCAGTTCAATGCACAAGCGAGTTATTGATATTAGAATTTGGTTTGTCCGATTGTGGAGAATCTAATGGTGTTTGTTGAAGAATTCTTGAGGATTAAGATTAGAGTAGAAAGTGAAGAAAAATCTGATGGCATACAATTTCTAAAATTGAATCCATAAAGCTGTACAAATGATTTATCTGATTTATTTAATCAAGTAATAAATGGCTTCTTCTTTTAGGTGGGATACGAACGATTATATAAACCCTGATATCAGAACTAATAAACTGCCGAGTGCAATGTGTCAAAATAGGGCAACACCCAACACATGTCCAGCATTGGGCTGTAGTGGTTCTAAAAATGTTGATGAATATTAGAAAATATAAAAGTTTTCATTTAAGACGCCAGAAAACCTGAATTAAGTGTAAAAATAATAAAAGTGACATCACAACAACATTCAAATCAGATAATAAAACCTCATCATCACTATCATTCCCAACTCACATCCACCCACTGCAGGGGTATGGGATAAAAATCCTCGCGTTGTAAAACTAAGCAATTGCTTTAGGGGCTAGAATTATGAAGACAAATAATTCTTATGAATCCTAAAACATGCAATCTAGTACACAAAGGAAACTGGGACGGTCACATTTTTTCCTCAGCCAACAAACACATTTCTTTTCCTGTGGCTTCGTATTGTTCTTTTGTCTTCCCAGTTAATGCACGGGTCAAATCTACCAAAAAGGTTTACCGGCTCAGACGCCGCGGCGAGCAAACAGTGGTAATGGTGTATGTGTGCTTGTTAAGGCTTACGCACATGTAGAGCCATTTGGCGCAAGTTTTTTTGAGTAATAAAAAAAATGGATTCCTTTCGTGTAAATGACTCAAATATACTTTGACCAGAAATTTGCCACAGCTACGGCACTGGACTGTGATTAAAATAATGTTGATTTTCGTGGTAGGTACTTGTGCAGTGACCCTAAAGGACCTGATACTGACTAAAAAACAACGATTATAATCATTGTATAAGCAAAATTAGAAGAAGGCAGTGGTTAATCAATTTTAGAAAGTTCTAGAAAGAAAAGAAAAAATTTAAGGGTCAAGTCTGCCAAAAAAGTTGACCGGTGCCGAGCTCGAAGCCGCCTTTATACCAGAAACATAAAATTGCTATAAAAAAGAAAAAATGTGTCTCACAATTTAATTTAAAAAGAAAAAACTGTGCCTTAAATTTTTCCTTTTTTGCAATGGCTAATCCAGTATCCAGTGAAAAAATTGTACTTGACATTCTGAAAGATTCCATTGTGAATCAACTTGGAAATACCTAAAACTTTAAAAATCGTGAAATCTTGGGCAAATACAGTTTTTTTTAATTTTTTGCTCAAACGGTTCTTTCTAAATGCCACTAATTGTGAAGTAACCCTAACTAAAGACTAACTATGACTACCTACCATCACTGTAGCAGACAAAAAATAAATTTAAGAAAATAGCTAGCACCTATGCTATAGGTTCCTACATACTTTATCAAAATACATTCTTTTAAGGCTTTAGACGACTACTCTACCTATTCAACATACATACATACATACATACATACATACATACATACATACATACATACATACATACATACATATATCACGCCTTTATCCCTTGCGGGGTAGGCAGAGCGATAGTAGCCGTAAGAATACAGCCACTATCGCCACGTTTGACATTTTTGAGGATTGTTTTCTAAGGTTGTTTTAGAAAACATGTGTATTGCTATAGTGACAGGTTGTCAGCCTGTCGCCTAAAAATTGTAATACACCAATACTCTCGAGTCCCTTAGTCGCCTCTTACGACACCCGCGGGAAGGATGTGGGGTGATGCTATTCTAAGCCGGCATCACACGGCAAACCACCTACCTATCAAACTGATGAATATTTTCTTTATTTTAATGATAGGAAATAAGCCACTTTAAGATACTATAGGCAAGATCACGGACGACAGCAACCAAGATAATTATATACGGATAAACAACCTAATAAGCAGATTTTCGTTTCGTTTCGTAATAAAAACAAAAGAGACTTAAATGTGTCGTACAGAAATCCCAGCGGGCTGACATGACGGCGCCTTAAACCGTCAATTGGAAGGAGCAAGTTCAAATAAGCGCTGACAGAAATAGTGGGTAATTCAGTTCCATGTCTCGGCTCCATTTCCCCTGGGTAAATCATTATTATGTCGCAGACTTGTTCGGGTTCTTCCACAGAGCTCCAAAAATCTAAATGTTTCTAGACATTCCATGAATGTGCTATTTACTCGGTAACTCGGGTTAAGACTTTAACAAGTTTTTTTATAACTTTTTACTAATGTACGTACTCGCGACTATTTTTATATATAATTGAAATAGAATAAATATATACTAAGTTAACAATTATAATATAATCATTGAAATACATAAATACTGTCGTTATGTAACCGAATAGGTACGTCATAAATTCTAAGAACAATTTTTGTTTTGAAACGAATGCTAAGTTATAACGCAGGTATATTTTTCCTTCTTTTAACCATACTATAATAAAATAAAATAAATAAAAATACTTATTTGTAGCGGCATAAAATATTTCTTCCAATAATATTTTTGGATCAGATCTTCAACACTTTTAGCAATTCTTTAGCTAAAATCTGAGAGTTGCAATTAAATTTGAGTTGAATACACACAGTTAGTGGTCGTTCAAAAATGGATATGCAACTATGTTTCTAGATTTTTCCTGGAGCTAACTAGAGCTACCCAGCAGACCGGCCTAATAACGATCAATTGCTGGTGTGTTGTATACCTACTCAATGAATACATATGTACGCGCCCACCGTACATAATTATGATGAAAGGGTTCCTATAAAACCTGTTATTTTGCCGACTACCTGCGCTAGATAAATAAACAGATGTGTATCTAAACTGCTGCGTAATGATAGAGTAAGACGCTAATGCAGGGATAAATATAAACAAGCGCTTTGTCAATGCATTAGAACGTGGTGTATCGTAGTCTTATCGTAGTGTTATTCCTGATGACATTAAAAATTCTCGGTATTCAATAAATGACAATTCGAAGTTTTGATTACGTAGATGTTTTGAAGATACATACCTATTTATTAACATTATTTTATTGTACAGGGTCGACCTTAAGGCCTTTTCAATACTTAACGCACAAATGGAGCGCTTAAATATCGCAGCCGTCAGTCAGATCCGTACTAGAAAGAAGCGTCACCTTCCATACTAAAACCGCTCTCTACGGACGACGCTGCGCTAGCGCTGCGTCGAGCGGTTTTAGAATGGGATTGAAATTTCTAGTATGGATCTGACAGACCGCTGCGACATTTTAGCGCTCCGTTGTGCGTTAAATGTACGATCCGCCTAATAAAGCAATATTAGAATGCCTTGAAAATTACTCTCATAAATATCCTTTGGTAGTTAGTATTAATATTATACTTTTGAAGTAAGTTAAAAATGAAATATGATCGCAGTATTTATCTTCGTTTGACAGCTCGGCAGTTTTATTTAAAACTTAATTAAAATACGAATGGCGCCATTGCTATGAATATTAACAGCGTATTAAAATGCTCATAATACTCACATAGCACCAACATAAAGCGTGTTCATTTCCTGTCCGCGTTCATATACAGGGTGCAGAAAAAAACGCATATGCCGTGTGATGCTGGCTTAGAGTAGCATCACCCCTATGCCGTCCAGAGACGGTAATCGTGAGCGTCCCTAATGAATGCGACATCTTGCATTGTGATGACCCATGCCCAGCAGTGGATTGTAGTGACTGTTAGTTTACGTCAGGTAGGTAAGTATAGGTTAGGTGTACATGAAATAAAAAAAAAATACTGCAAAACTAACCAACTTTTCCCAAGAAACATAAGTCGAAATATGAAAAAAAATTTGGACTTCTCATACAAACTCAATTTCAATTTATTTCAATTTATTTATTTCATACAAGTTTACAACATAACAGTTACATAAAACCAAATCGTTATAAACAGTCGTCATTAAACATATAAAAAAATAATATTGATCAACTCAACTCAAACTCAAATCATTTATTCAAAGTAATAAATTTTACATTTATCTTTGTGATGGTTAAGTATACTAGTCATTGTAAAAAAGAGAAAAAGTTAGAAAAAATTTCGACTCCCCATACAAACTGACTCAGTCGGCTAATCTAGGTACATTTTGTATAGGAGGTTCAAATGGTTTTTCCATATTTCGACCTATGTTCCCTAGGGCAAGTCGTTTAGTTTCAAAGACCAATTCACCCCTTAGATTTGATTTCATACTTACATAGCACCAACATAAAGCGTGTTCCTCTCTTCGTTCACATACAGGGTGCGGTAGAAAAGGTTGCCACATGTGAACTCTCGTATGTGATCTGCAAAGAAGGAAACTAAATGTTAATACAATACTCGTATTTATGTAATAAAAAAAAACATTGAGACAGGCTACACACAACCACCAATAATTAATAAATAGATACCGCACTGAAAAACATTGCCTGTGATGCCAGCTTAGAATAGCATCACCCCACTTCTTTCCCGTGGGTGTTGTAAAAGCCGGCTAAGGGACTCGAAGGTTTCATGAGTATTGCAATTTTAGGCGACTGGCTGACCACCTCAACTATAGTGACACACCACTTATTTGAATCTACCCTCAAACATTTGTCAAATGTGGCGATAACGATTCTAGTTTTACGGTCGTTAACGCCCTGCCTATTCCACCAGGTATATAGGCGTGATTTGTGTATGTGTATGTAAGTATGTTAAATAAGGTTTTTAATTAAAACTGATAGGTACCGGATTTCGGCTGTTATTTGGCGAACGTGTCGTTAGTATCGCGGCCATATAAAATGTACCAGCCCGCAAGAGATACAGGCGTGATGTATTTGTATCCACAAAGTTATGATTATCACTTTTCATTGGGACAACAATGGCCATGATGACTGGCAGATCAAATGAGCTACTTTTTAAAAGGATATTTTGTATGAAAATACGAAGACATGACGTCGTAAATAAATAAATAAATAAATAAATAATATCCTGGACAATTCACACAGCGCCACCTAGCCCCAAACTAAGCAAAGCTTGTGCTATGGGAACTAGATAACTGATACTAATACATATATACTTTTTTTTTTGTAAATAAATACATATTATACATAGAAAACACCCAGACTCAACACAAATATTTGAAAATTTACTTAACAAATATTTGTGTTCGGTGGGGATCGAACCCACGACCCTCGGCGTAGAAGGCAGGCATACTATCCGCTACGCCATCGGGACAGTCAAAGTCATGTCTCTCTAGTTTGGCTGGCGTCAAAAAACTTACTTATATATTTTTTTTCATTTTATTAATTCAACCTTTGAATATCTCGAAAATCTATAATTGGAGTATATTATATTTTTAGGCAATAGTTTTAAGCATACCACTTCTGTGTTTTATTAATGACCCAGACCAATTAGTTTAAATTAGGTGGTATTTATTTAAAACTGACACCGGATTTTGGCTGCTAATAGGGCAACTTGCCGTTTGTATCGCGGCCATATAAATCGCTGTACACAGTTCGTTAGATGTTCAAACAATGACTTCATTAGCGCTGTAATAGCTGCGGTGCTCGACCGCCGGACGCCGGTTGGCAGAAGAGCTGGCTACAACACAGTGCATCTGGTTACTGCGGGTTACTTTCTACTATCATCTTAAACTTCCAGGTAGAACAAACCTGTGTTTTTGAATGGTTTGAATGGTGGGGAATCAAATCTTTGGGCCAAACCCCCCTTACCCCCTAGAGATAAAGTTTGTCGCAGTGAAGGTACGTTTTTTATGAGCAAAAACTTAGTAGTGAGCTGTTATAAACACCAGACATGAAAGTATCAGGTGCCCAATTTATACTAGCGACAAGCTAGCAACAAATGCTTGGTAACTGAGAGGATAGGTGCATATACGCTTAGGCCTCTATCACACTTCAGCGTAAAAACACGTTAGCGCAGCGTTATTTTTGCGCTAAAGTGAGGGAAAGGCCTTATAGTGTGCATCGCGATTTAGATTTTCAAAAATATTCACTTGTTATTAAAAAGAAAATCTATACCATTCGATACGTTGCACTATTTTTTATGTGCACAACTTAAACCTATTGGACCTCTATATTAGTTAGAAAAGATGCCTATCAATAATTACTTTATTTTGTCAAATAATTCTTGACGTCACTGGAAATACATAGGTAAACGAAAAATATAAGAATGGCTAACTACCTTTCTGATTTTGTATATTAACTAATACGCATCCAAACGTAGCTAGCTCTCCGACTAGGTCGCGGGTCGCCGGTCACCGCCGCGTGGCGTGGCACGCACGGTTCCAAATTCCAATACATTTTACACTAGTACACGCGTGTCAGCCTCACCAGCCCGAATTATAGCGTGCCAACAACCAAACGCTTGTACATTACATACACGTTATCAGCAACAACAAGCGGCATACATTCGCGGAAGCGTGACTCATTTGTCGAAACACTGATATTTTCTGTGTTTCAAACTTCGTGATATGTGGCCTATTAAAAGATAGGCAGGTCCTTAAAGTTTAATATATTTAAGTAGGGGTAGTTGTAAAGGTTATGGCGGAGTCACGTGAGGTTGCGTGTGCGCCTACCGCCTGCCAATAATCACGGCCCATTGCGCCACACTCATAATTAGGCTCCAACTGAAATTGCAACTGCCAGGACTGCCACTCAAAGAAATAAGAAATGTCTACAAGGAACTCTGCGAACAAATGGAGTGAAGCAATCAAAGACTCGTCTCGCTCTCTACAATTTTCAATCTAATACAAACGCAATACCTTAAAATGTATCAGAAAAGTACAGATAAATAAAAAATTTGAATATTTAACATTATTATATCATGTGTACAGACCATTTTACAGATACGAATTCTGATATAGGTATGGCAAATACCCCCCAATTTAGGGAGGCCCATGGCCTGAAATGGACTGAAGCATCTGTATTTTTGAGCTTTTGGGCATTGACGCTTGTAGTCAAGTTTCAGTGAATTATTTTATTTTTGTGTAAGTAAGGTACATTGCAGTATATTCTCAAAAAAATAGTGGAGCTACCAATTTTTTTTGCAATGAGATCTGCTAGAGTTTTCTCCCATATTATTGCTAGACGAATTCACCTTTACCGTAGCTATTGGTTAGAGCTTGCTTGGAAATAATTAAGCTCTCTTTCGTGCTCAGCTTTTTTGCAGCTAAATTGAACTCTCAAAGCAAATTACCAAAGTCGGTCAGACGAAGGAACTTGATTAAGTTCTTTATGAATTTGAAGTAATACTAACATTAATATTGATCAAATCGTCTGGAATCACCCTTAAATTATACGACAGACATCGCGACAGCCATCTCAGTTCTTATTTTATCCGGCCAGATGGACCAATGACTTAAAGAGAGCGGTTGGTAGCGACTGCATGCGAAAGCGGGAGATCGTATGTACCATGGGGACGGCCTATGTCCAACTGTGGACTGCTTATACGCTGATGTGATAATCTTATTTTATCGACGTTTACGCTCTGCTAGCCCCACTAAGTGTAAAGTTCTGACTGATCTGACCCGTCGTGTCAAATCATAGAGGTTCACATTTACTTTGGTATTTAATTTACTTTTTATCAAGCTTCATATCGTGTCGTTCATGTTCATGGGTTCACGTATGGGAATACGACAGGACAAGAAGATGAAATCTTTGGAAATAGGTTTTTAATCATCTTCCATCACTTTTTATCAATAAATTTTTATCCACAAATAACGACGCCGCATTTTAGTTAATACTAAGTCCCAATTAATTTAATAGACCAGAACAGCGTTGCCAAATCGCGTCGTAAATTAATTTCCCCTAAATTGGCAATATGGGTAAGTGGGGGTTAAATGTAATTCCATGGTAACGAGGTGTAGTGTAGCATCGCCGGCAGGGCAGCTCTGACGACCGCATTATGCAGATAGCATCGTCGGTTAAATACCGCAACAAGTACCATCGGCAACTTCAGCTGGCAACACAAAGGCTCAGTGTGTACTGGTTTCCAGTATGATTATCAAGAACAACCAATTTAAGTTGACCCTTAGAAAGGGTAGCCGAAGGTGTTGCTAGTACTCTTTAGAGTACCGATGTTGAATGAGTTGCCAACAGTTTGCGAAAAGCGCGATCCGCGACGCCACCCGCGCTGCCATCTCCTAAGTTCTCATTCATTTTATGATTCAATTTATATTTGTGTTCAGAACATCTATTAAAAAAACCAGTGTAATATGATCCCTCAAGGTTTAAACTCTAGACTTCGTAAACCGTTATCGAAAGTCAATATCAGCTTTCGGAAAAGCGCGCGCCGCAACGCCAACCGCGCGGTCTTCCAAATTTAAAATCATTTTAATATTTAAATGGAATTGTTTTCACTCAGTCATTTACATGTTCCGCCGCCGTTCAACGGCCATTGATTGCCAAAAGCAATAAGCAACGACAAAACGGAAAATTAATTTGTACGCTATATAGATTTCAAGCAAATTAAATTGGAGCTCAATCATGAGTATTGATAATTATAATTTCGATATTTATATCTCTTAATAATTGACCAACTTCATGAGGTGTCATTTCTATTTGTTCTGGAACCGAAAGTATTGGCACTTTCTACGAATTTTAGGTAAAACTTTGATTCGCTGTAGGATTGTCCATTTTATTGCTTGTAATAGTTTCCTTTACTCACTTAATTTTCCGTAGAAACCCGAATTACTGAAATAGAAACTTCATTAACTTCAATTCGTTTGTAATTAATTACACTTAACGCCATTCCAAAAATTGTGAAGCTTTAAGCAAATAACTAACTAAATAATTTGTAGGCGGAAATTTTCCTGAAATAAGTGCTCAAAGGACTCAAAACGTCCCTGAAGCGAAAGTAAATCAGAGCCAGTTCAAATAACATAGTCCGTATTTACAAAGAGCTCACAGAATCTGTCAGGGGGTAATTCCACAGTGCTCGAAAATTCCCTTTTGTAAATATTCATAATATGATCTTTAAGACAGTAACTTTCGTAATGAGGGTAATTTCCAGGGTCACAGATCACTTTTCTATATGGTACGGTAAAGTATACGCCCGGTGCCACGTAATGGAAAAGAAAACATTATAGATAACGCGCTTCGGATGATTGGGTATCATCATATTATATCAGCATATAGCAGTTCAGTGCTAGTCATAGGCCTCCCGTAGAGTACGCCAAAATAAACAATCTCTCGCTTTTGCCATCGTGTCGCTACCAGCCACTCTCTCGGTCCATCTGGGTATGACTGAATTGGTTTCATCGGACCGTCAGTATGCGCTAAAAAGTTTATACTGCGCACCTTGAACGCGCTTTCTATATTATACTTCATACAACACTTACATAGAAAGAGCCCTATTGTATCATATTTGTCGTATGTCAAATCAGCACAAAGAGAGGAAATGTTACAGTGCCGTCCGTTTAACTTTTTCATAGCCCTATCCTACCGTTGCTTTAACTTTTTCATAGTCCTATCTGACACGCACGCCGATACATAATTGTGTGACACATTTAACTAACCCTCTCATTCACTCTGTAAGCTCACTATTAAACAAATATCATACCAATAAATGCATATTTCACGATAATGTTTCATAATTCAAAGCTGGAACACATTAGGAGCGCGGTGGTATAGTTCCTGTCGACGACTTTCTCACAGGAGGGCCCCCTGTGTACTCAAAAAGAACAATTCACGGTAAACGTTTTACAAGAGTTTGGGTAAAGTTGGCGGCCTTGCTACTAACGTTGTTTGAGCGAACCAAACTGACAGTACATTCCCCAGGCCCAGTGCCACTAACACGTTAAACTATAGATAAAGTTTTTTTTTTACAGCATAAACTGTAGATATAATCAAAATAAATAAATAAAAAAGAATACAATAGATATTACTAAGTTTATCAATGAATGTCGCTTTGATCAAAATATTCAAGATATTCGGTTTTGATGAATTGTCCGACATTTCGATCCAGTTGCACGGATTATGTTTACGGAACAGTCATCCCATTGAATATTTGGAGGCATTTTGTGTCATCCCTTATTAATATTTAGTTATTTGCCAATTCAGCAAACAATTTTAACCACCTACTTACTTGCGTGCGTACTACCTAAGTAAAAAGCATGGCTTTCGCTCACTATTTACACAGTAAGAAAAGCAAGAAAAAGGCGGTCTATTTATTCAATGTGTGACTACAATTTCTCGTATCTGCCCGTAGATGTGTCGGAGATGTCGCGTAAATCTGTCTTCCCGCCGAGATAGCCGCCGCAAGTCCGACTAAGCGCTCGGACCCGCTTCAAAGGGTAGTCGCAACTTACTTTTCGTTAGAAACGCAAAAAATATAGTTTTTGTGGACAAAATAATATTTGTTTGTATACAGATTTCAATCGTTTCTATCCAAGTACAATGTACATTCGCAACGAATACTTTTAAAGTGTAGTGTAGAACGCGCAGACTTCATGGTGCTATGGGATTTATGGGATATGACAACTTCGACATTAAAAGTATTCAAACAATATGAAATGATCGCACACTTAACTCACGACAGACCGCTAAAATATCGTAGCGGTCTGTCAGATCCATACTAGAAACGTCACTTCCCGTATTAAAACCGCACTCGACGGATGACACTGCGATAGCGTTGCGTCAACAGCGGTTGAGCCATTTTACTCTTATTTAATTGATCTAAAATGTGATTAAAAGATAAATATTTACCTATAGATAGGTAAATCTCTCATAATAATGACAGATAAAACTGTCTATTGTTAAAGATAATAAAATGGTTATAAAAAGGACACCAAATATTACACTTTATAAAATTTAGCTTGATACTTGTAACGTTTGACAGATACATGTTAAAAGAGAAGTAAACAAAGGAAATGAACCTTGTGTCATAGCATTTTCCTGAAACTGACAGACGTCTTAGGTATCAAGCTAAATTCTTTACATTTTACTTGAACAATATTTTTTTTGTCACATATTGTGCGTAGCCCTTAAAATCGTATCACCAATGACTTGGTTCAACCATTTTCTCTAAAATGTACCTACTCGCCTTCTTCACATTCAGTGTATTCACTACCGCTCTATGCTTTAAATCGCCTTTTTCTTGGACCTCAGCACTCGCCACTGCACTCCAACCGCTTACATTGATTTATTGCTAAGTACTCTTAAGAATACTTTAAAACCTAAAACACTCACAGTGTTTAAAAATTTATTGCATTTCTCTGATAAATCCTATTGCAAGTTCAATTCGAACATATCAGAATCAGTACTCACCAGAATCAGAGCTTAATTTAATAGTTCGTATAAAAATCAGAACTACGTGCACTTTATCTATTAAGAAGACGTCTGCCTTTCAACTAATAGAATTTTTAATCAAGTTGGCTGCGGCAGGCGGAGTGGCGCGGGCGCGTCGCTAGTCGCTCTACGACTACGCGGGATTAATGTAATTGGACGACGCCATCACAAAGGCAAATTGTAATCCCCCTCTTTCATTAATATGTCTGTAACGTGGCACTCCGACAACGTGTCCCATTTTAACTTTATTCCATGCTGGAATGCGCCGCAGCGGCAATTTATTTTTGTGAAACATGAAAAGTGCTTCACTAACAAACGCCTGAATTGCAAAATTACAAAGCCGTTATTTGCATAACGTCATCTCCACTGCGGTGGTGCCTGCGGCCGGTGTTTCTGGCGCAAAGGTTACGCGGACCGGTCACAGTGCAGTGTCTACCCCCTTAAATCGGCGATTGCGGCACAATCGTTAGGAGAGGCTCCGAAGTGTCGGCACAATTAAGTTGAAGCGGCGATTGTGAGCGGTGCCAAAGCGGATGTAGGTCAGTAAGTAAGCGGAGTGGACCTGTGAGGTGCCGCCAGCGCCCGTGCCGCGACCTGCGCCCCGCTCGACCCCGCCCGCGCCCCGTGCTGCCAATCCGCTCCACATTCGGAAACGCTCGTCAAATAAAACGCTCTGATGAGCTACGAGCACCTCTTCACTAAGGACCGGTTACAGTTATTGCTCTAACTATCCACACCCTATATTCACAGTTGTATAATCCGGGGTTCTGTCCTCGAATTTTATGTTTCATTCAATTCATACACCGAGAAACCCTTACAATGCTTTCTTCGACAGGCATTATTCTGAACATAAAATCTTATCTGCGCACTCCTTAAAGATGCATTCTCCGGAAGACGTTGCCATCTATCTAAACAAGTAGGGGAGATAAGGCGGTTTAGTGCACTCTCTAATACGCCGTGGCCCCAAGCGCACGATTTTCGAGGCTTTAAATCCCCGTTATGTCAGAAAGCACTCCATACTGAGCTGTTTGAGTATATTTGCTTGATATAAGCAAATACGAGACTAAATCCGATTATTTACCCACTCATACGACTGAATAAGTAAAAATGCAAATATAAATCTACATAAATGTAGAGATGCACAAGAAATTCCACTTAATGCAAGACCATAATGTAAAAAGTTTTTTGTTCATAAGAGAGACACATTTAATAGCAAAGTGTTATATTAACAAAGTAAGTGTAGGAACTAGGTGTGTACAAAACAAAATTACGACGGCATAACAAGTTTCATAATGTGAAGTTACGACTTTCATTCTTTGTTCCAGCACATGCGGGCATACATTACGTCGAAACTAGACCATGTAGTAAAGATACTGTTGAATTATTAAATTGGTTCGAACTATACTAGCCTCTGAAACGCTGAAAGCTGTAAATACTCTGGTAAATAAGGTTTTTGCTCGGAAGCAAAAGTATTTAGGATAGTGTAAAATATGTGTGCGACACCGTGAAATGAGCTCTGGGCTTCCGCCGGCAGCTCGCTGCATTCTTATAAAGAATTTTTGGTAAAAATAGCCCCTGTTACTAGCTTATTTAAGCTAACGTGTACCTTGATGATATATTTCTTGTTTATTTAGGAGACACTATTATGAATCTTTATTATTAACAGTAGATCATGTACCGGATGTGTTCAATCTAAATTAACAGCGATGAACTACAGTATTTATCAATGTCGCTCTTTAAATAAAATAGAAATATGGAATATCACTTTAGATAAATTATACTTTCAGTTAACATAAAACATTTTTATTACATTACCGACTTACAAATAAACAACAAAACTAAACTTTTTGATAAATAACTTAAATTTTTATTGTCTTAGTAAGTCGGGTCGGTCGGAGACCTAATAAGACCTCCCGTTGGGGAGTAAACTTATTGCTTTTATGCTGTTTGTACAGACCTGCGTGACAACGGCCGTACTATTCCCCTCGTTGTGCTGGCTGATCCCACATCTATTACCGGTTATACAAGTTGTGAACTTTGGTTAGCTATTGCGTTGTGTCTGTGATTCTAAGTTCAGAGTTGAGGGTAAACATGGAGAATGAGTGCACATCATACGGGCGGTATGGCGGCGGCGCGCGATGCGGCGGCGTCGTGCCGGCAGCGGTGCAAGCGCAGCGGAGCGTGATACTGATAGCCTCCAAGCTGCCTCGCTCGCCGCCACCTCGCTCTAGGCAAATAATTCTGCATACATTACTCGCCAAATCCATAACGCCAGAAATAAACCCACTCTCCATTCCAATTAACCAACTAGACGACGCTAAATGAAAATCAAAATGATATTATGCAAGGCTTTGCTTATGCTGTTTGTTTCGCTTTAATTTACTATCGAGCAGAACAAGCCCCAGCGGATCAATTTGTTTTATAGGCCGTCCTGTCTATAAAAGACGGCCAACGAAAATTCTCCTGAGGACCGGCTTAATAATTTATGAACTTACAGAAAATTTCGAATACGGCTTTTTACAACCAAAAAGTTCATTACCATTACGTCCGTTCTCATCCCACTTATTGAAAAGAAAAGTTTGATCAACTTTACACAGAATTATCCTCAAGTAATCCATCATAAATTTGTGCAAATTTAATGTTGAATAGCGTTTCCATTCCATTTTCTTTATTCATTTCAGGCATTTTTGTTCCAATTGTCGTTAAATCAAAAAGAATAAAGTCGTCTACATAAACGTGCGAGTCAAATGTGAAGGGTCGCGTCGCACGCGCCAAATAAAGAAGAGTAAAATTCAATTAGAGGTTTGAGGGGTAAGGGGTTGCGGGTTTCAGAAATTACTTCAATAAGCACGCATGATGGAGGACGGGGTTCGCGAAATGGCGGAATTCCATCCGCGGTGGATGCGCTACTGAATACAAATTCACATGTACTCCAATTATAGGAAAACGATTTGGTACGAATATTCTTGGCAGACTTGCAAATTTCGCCTGGAATCAGCGAAATATATTTATTTTGTTGGGACTTGGGAATGGCCGTGCGATGAGTTTGACTTTCCTTTTCTGGAGGAGTATACCAAACTGCCCTCCTGAGGACAGGCGGCTGCCGAAAGCCTCGTAATTGAACGATCTAATCTCGCCAGCTACGCACTCACTACATGCAAATGAGGATTTAACGCAAAATCAGAGCTAACTCTCTCTTGCCCTAGTTTCGGCTCCCAATATCTAGAAATACGCAGGTACATTTTAAATCAGCTTAGCTGTTGCGGGCGTCTGTGTGTCGATGGATGTGTTTGTATAAAGAACAAATAGGCCTGCACTGAAAAAATTAAATCTACCCAAACAGTAAACAAAAAATATTGTAACTAATATATATTGTGACCTGTCCATAAAATTGTGACCTGGTTGCGGATAAAATAAACCAGAATTAGGTATGCCACTATCACACTTCAGCTCAAAAATAGGGTCGTGCGTTGGACCTGCGTTTTTGTATTGGCAGTGACGTTACTAGTATGGATCTGACAGGCGCATACGTGAGCGCAGCGTAATTTTGCGCTGAAATGTGGGAAAGGCCTACGAGTAGAATAACGCGCGCGTTAATCCCTGAAACATTTTTGCATCAGTGCACCAGCGCATTAATTACCTGCCTGGATCAGGCCCAGGCCAGGGCCGGCTGCAGGCACCAGGCTACCGGCTAAAAGCTACCGGCAATTAAATGAGCACTCGCCTGAATAATGTCCGTCCATATACCAAACGTAAGCACTGTATATTTCCGACACATTTCCGAGAACACATCTTCCCATTTTTTTTTTATCCCGCTCTATTTATTTAACATTAACGGAAAATGTATCATGTTTATCGCTGTAAGACTTGTAGTTTATGGAGCTTAATCCAGTGGATATACAGGGTGCAAAAAAATAGCTGCAAATATTTTAAGAGGTGAACAAGCCCATGAAACTGAACAACTCTCCCAAAGAAACATAATACGTTGAAATAAGAAAAATATTTTAGACCTCCCATACAAAATTACCAACTGACCTAGTTAATTTTGTATGAGAGGTCCTAAAATTTTTCTCATATTTCGACCGATGTTTCTTTGGAAAAGTTGTTCAGCTTTATGGGCTGATGAATCAGCCCTGAACTGAAATTAAGGGGTGAACCCCTTAAAATATTTGCAGCTTGTATTTTTACATGTTATATGAATAGTTGTGGAAAAATCTGGTATTTTATCGACGCTTTCGTATAGTTTCGTCGCGGAATTTCTCATAGTTGGAATACGACAACTATCGCAAAATAAATTTGATGCCATAGTCAAACAATCTAAAACACCCTGACTAAACTACATATTCGTAGTTAAGACACAACTCTAACTTCCTAGAAAGGTTGGATCCGCTACGGTTGAGCGCGTCAAATCAGACACAATTCTGAAGGTACGTCTCACCCTCGTCTAACCAAAAATTATTTGTACTACGACCGCAATTTGTACAAAGTTTGTACAAACGTTACAATGGATGTCACGTACAGACACGTACGATGGGCGAGCACAAAAACGAGCTGTAATTTTAATTAAAACGTCACAACTTTTGAACCGGTAATACAATTTTACGTCCCAGAGTTAGTACTCCACGTATTAGTAATAACATCAGATTTAATTCCAGACAAAACTTTCGTCTACACAGATTCACGAGAAATCTTGATAGTTGAATAATTATCGTTATAGCCGCCAGCTATACATAAGTTAACTAACGCAAAAAAATAGTTCAATTTTCTTTATGAAAGCTAAAGCGAAAAAATTGTCTAGATAAATACGATCTTAAAAGCATAAAGAGGTTGAGCTCAAAGAGCATAATAAGTAATGCGGTGCAAAGCTGACGGCGGCTGAAAAAGACGAGCGGGCAAACAGCTCGCGGCCGAGGTGAGGTTAACAGTAGGAGTAGTGAACAGTAAAACGTTTTACAAGCCTCCATAGGTACATAAATATATCAGGGCATGATCCCGTGCGCGCAGAGCGTTCAAGACCTTAAAAATTCGCTATCGCTACGTCTGACAAATGATTGAGGGCTGATTGAGAAAAATGGTGTATCACTATAGTGACAGGTTACAAACCTACTTTAATTAACACGAAAACTGATTGCTCTAAAACTCGATAAAGCTGTGGGATTAGTGGGCCTGAATTTGATATGATAACTATAGATTTTTATTTTACGCAAACTAAATCGATAATGTTTAGCATTGCTTTGGCTTACAAAAACACGATGTTGGTAATTTCAGACGCTAAGTGTATTTCACATTCCCAGTACATACACATGAAGTGGTAAGAAGTACTTATGTAACTGAGACTGCTAACAGCTACTTTTTCTTTACTGTGTGTAGGGATCGGGGCGTCCGGGCTCCGGGTTCGGTGCTCGCTCGGGGCACGCCAGCCCGCTGCTCGCGTGCCTCGGTTTTAATTAGCCAGCACCGAGCCAGACTTTAATCTTCCAAGGCGCAAAATAAGCGCCGCAAAACATCCACAATGTGCAGCTAAAACCGCGTTCCACAAGAAATCTCGTCGACATTTTTACTTAAACTTACTTCCACGTCTTCCGACTACTTTCTTACCTGTAAAATGAAATAGCCAGCATGAACGTAGATGAAGACAGTGAATGATGTAAGCCAGAGACTCCTGGGTTAAACATAAACACCGAGAGCTAATAAGCAACAAAGTTGCTCTACGTAAGTAAGCAAACATTAATAAACAAACTAGATTTACTTCAGACCCCGAGATAGCTTACGTGTTGACGTCAAAAATAGCGTCCCATTTGGCTGGGAAAGTGTACGGGGGATTAGTAAAAATTGGGGTATCTGGGTTGTCTCGTGGTTTGAGTCGCGTTTGCGGGTTGCTGCGAAAAAACAGTCGCGGCTTTGTACGAGTCACATGCCCTCGCATTGCGGAACCCGAGCACGTCCCAAATCCGACACTTGGCACAGTCCACATCCCGCTCTCCAGCTTCAGCCATAATACAAGTTTTAAGTTTTAATTACGCCTTCGCTTCGCACGCTCACAGTAATGACATTTCGGTCCCGAACAACTTTTCTTCTCGAACTTCCATCTATAATGTTTAACATCGTCAAAATAACGATCTTCAAAATTAAGACATTGACGACAGCATTATCAAGCTAAACAAAACAAATCTCGAAATTAAATACAGGAATCGTAGCACAAACAACAAGAGCAAAACTGACAATAAATAAAACGGAGCCCGAGGTCCGACTCCAATTTCTGCTGCGATAAAACGCGAAAGGAGCGGTATTTAAATTGAATACCCCGTAAATAAATGCTAAATGAGACAAAGGACTGTGAGAGAGTTCGCAATCTAAACAAGAATAAAAGGGGTAATGTATCTTTTAATGAAAGTGGCGAGGCGCCCAGGCTTGTCCGTTATGGCGCAATTTGCCGCGGTCATCATAGTTAGATGATGCCACTTGTTGCAGTCAGACAGGATAAACTCTGTATTCTGTCTGATATTTTTATTTAAACCTCAAGTCCAGACGTCCTTAGAATTAGGTCAGATGAATAAATCATTCCGATAATCTGTTCACTGAGACTAATCTTGAGTAGAAAATGTGAAAATGAAAAAACGGGGTCGAGAGGAAAGTAGGACTGAATATCAAAGTTTGTAGCTAGGGACCGGTCAAGTGACCTATGGAAGTTCGGCAGTCACTTTATGTATTACGGAAGTTCATTTGCGTAATTTTGAATTTGTTTGAATTAGGGAATCTTCGATGTCATGTTTTATAAGCACAATTTTCATATCGTAGCTCATTATCGATGGCGCTGTCAAATTAATACAAAAATTATGATTATCAACTTTGATTATCAATCGCTATCGCTACCGGTCTCTCTGTCATTATATTATCACACCAGTTGGACAACTCCGAATGAAATCTGTTGCTGTTATCTCCACATTTCTACTACACGCGTGAGACGTGAGATATTGTGACACCGGGCGTCAGCGATGAGACGCGCGTCTCATGTGTGTAGACAAAGTCTTGTATGTTTCAAACTTTTTTTTAAGGAAACGGTTTCGAGCGTAGCGTCTAAGGTCGCGTCGCCGTCTCACGTCTCATTTTTAACTTCTCAGGCGAGGAACACACTTGACGCACGACGGAGCGCAAAAATTTCGCACCGGTCTGTCAGATACATACAAGAAATGTCAATTTCCATACTAAAACCGCTCAACCGCTGTTAACACAGCGCTAGTGTCATCCGTCGAATGCGGTTTTAGAATGGGGAGTGACTGTTTCTAGTATGGATTTGACAGACCACTGCGATATTTTTGCGCTCCAGCATGCGTCAAGTGTGTTCCTCGCCGTAGTGATAGCTCCTAAGTTAAATAAGCTCGGTTTCCTAGACATGCCACCGGCTAATGGTAAGTACATTAACCCAGACAGCCGCTAGAGCGATCGTTTATTATTCATTGTAATCTGATACTTCACCCGGATTCACTACCGACAGAAGAATGACAGATTCAATGAGAGAATAACTACGGGAAGCTTTTAAATAGCAGTTCCTTTTTTCAACAGACAGAAAAATCACTGCCTAACATTAACAAGTACATTTTTTTTATATTCTGCCATCACAAGGAGGCCGTGTTGGCTAGCAGTGGGACACTTTAGGCTTAAAATAATAGTGTAGCATTTAAATGTTCTGAAATTTAGCGATTCAACTAGTGAAGTATTGGAATTGAAATGCAACCTTTTTATGAAGTTCACATCATAAGTAGGCCTTTGGCCAGACACTTTAGGCTTGAAGTAATGATAATATTTATTAAAAAATAATTTCAATATAAAAGAATAAATTAACGTGTCACATTTAAACGATCTAAAATTCCGCTATTTAATAACTCAAATATTGGTATAGCAATCCCACCTATTATTTAGTCCGACTAACAAGATCTAAAGTGCATGTCGTCCCCTACAAAACGTATGGACGTAACTCGATTTTTTGCGAAAATGAGTTATATACACTAAATGATTTAGAAATTTTTAAACTTTTTTTATATCTAATGGATGTATCTCTATGTACCTTAGTTTCCGTTATAAGGTAAGTTGTATCTTATATCACAAAATATTGGTTTGTCACGTAGGGACGTAAGTTAAATTTACCTCTTTACGTCACAGATTTTTATTTAATTTTTTTGGGGGTATCTTAAGTTACGTCTAAATATTACAAATCACATTAATAAATTTCCTCGCACGGAATCTCATTATTGCCGCGCTAAAACTTCAAAAAAATATCTTTACGAAGACTTGAGTTTGACAAAAATGTTTTCACTATATTTCAAAACGAATTGTCGTAACATAGATTCAAATAGACGTAACTTAAAATTGCATACATTTTTTATTTTGCATAAAGACGTAACGTCGAATATATATACATTTTTTTTAAAAACCTGTTGCGTTTTCCAAATATCATACACATATTCACAATTGAAGCAAGTTTACACCCTTGTATAAAAAAAATTGTGGACGTAAGTCTAATCACAAATATGTGACGCAATTTTAAACTTTTCGCCAACCTAAAATAACGCAGCGTTATTTTTGCGCTGAAGTGTGGAAAAGGCCTATTTCTAGGACTTTCGAATGGCCTATAAATGCGAGTTCTAAACGTCAGTCCTAATAACTCCACCGGCGAATTCATAAAGGAGATATTTCTGTCTAGCGCAGCTTGCTTTGTAAATACAAACTTGGATTTATTAGAAGGCAGGTCGAGGTGGCTCCGTGATTTACATCCTGCATTATCTCTAGCTACAACGATCTCCTGGTTAGCTCAGAGCCAAGTTTACGTTAGAAGAAGCATTAGAAGGAACTTTTATTGATAAAAGCGGAAGGTTCCCGGAGTTACAAAAAACTTAAGCCAAAGCTGCGTGGCGAGGGAACTCCTGCCTGCGAAGTCACGACGCCTTTGCATGTCGACCACGTAAAAAACTGTTATCCTATAGGATTTTTTTGTAATATGTTAATATGTTCATGTAACTACATGGTTTGATTTTCAATTAGCTATGGTTCTCTATCAAATTAAATCTGTTCGTTAAAGACATCCTTTTCGTAAAGAAAATACTTCACGCTTAGGTTATACAAGAACTATCATGTATAACCTAAGCGCAACGCAAGAATAGGTCACTTCAGGGCACACGGAGTTCACGTTCACGCATGCTATTAGAATTCATGTGTGTCCCTCTGTATAGCTTCATTTAGTTTGCCAAGAGTGTTGTCTCTACCTTAATCTTTGCTTGAATCCCCAGCATTATCTCTGGCTACAGCGATCTCCTGCCAGGTTGCACCGGGGGCCCATTTTTCATCCAAAACAGATTGCCCTTTACTTATCTTTGGCTGACATTTTGATGGGTGTTCAATTAAATTTTATTGAAGTTTCAATCTATTTCTTTGAATTCTTGCAGCTCCTATCAATATTCCACAACTTTTAACGATTATTTCTGGCCTAATAAAAGCAAGCCATTAATCACTTGATGCAAGGAAAGATCTCTTACTATCCAAGGTAGGTAATTGAACGATCATAATAATAAAACATAAATATTAATATAATAAAACCATAATAGATGATGTTCCTGTAGCAGTGTGTTGTGCCTGATTTTATGTATTTTATCGTAAGCAATAGCGATTTGTGTCATGTCAACTATTTATCTGTCTATGAGCTGTTTATTTTGTATATTCATTCATAAATAAGTAAGTACGTTTCGCATAACCAATCATTCTTTCCCGATAAAAATGCAAGTTCCAATACAATATTTTCTACAGTTTTCCTCGTTTCTCCCACGATGTCAGCCAAACTGAATGACGTCTAGGAAAATAGTCATAACCAGTCTAAACAGCGAGCGGCCGTAGTTGGTGGTGGTTGTCAGAAGTTTGTCTAACCGCCACGGAGTTCGAATTTCGAACTGCAAATGCTGGCTGCTGGCTGCTGGAGATTCCTCGTGCGTCTGAAAGCCCCTCGCTGATGAGACGGCCCCTTTTATACAACAGATATTTGCATCGGTATTTTAGAATTGCAATAGAATGTTTTAAATATACCTACAGAGTGGTAGCGAACGATGGACTTTGCGGAAAGGTCTACAGGTTAAACTGAAAAACTTTTTCCAAGAACCAAATGAACAAGTTTTTAAAAAATTGGACTTGCCATACAAAACAATCAGCTGACAGAACAATTTTCTACAGGAGTATTTTTTCAACAAATTTTTAGACCTACTCTGTTTTT